>QEOT01122980.1:0-15347 GCA_003123785.1 Pterocarya stenoptera
ATATACCCAGGGCACTGGCCACGTAGGACGGCACCATGCACGCATGTCATCAGGATTTCACGGTCCACAACCCAGAAAAGAAGTCATTGGGAAAACTCCCCTCATCCACATTTCCCCAAGTCTTTTGAAAACGGCCATCATCAATGTTTTTTGAAAGCATATGCATGCATGGTAATTTCTTCCGTTTGCATGCGAGAGAGATCGAGCGAGCGCATATGGTGGTGGTGGACCCACGTGCAGCCCACCAACCCTGACCAAACGAACCCCCTTTCACTGCTCTCGCCTCTCTGCCACCAAGTGTGCAATCCATGTGAACCCACCCCTCTCTCTCTCTCTCTCTCATCTCTGACCCCTTTGTCTCTCTCTCTTCACTCACTAGGTGTTTTTTTTGTAATGAAAGACTAGGGTTTTATTACTATTGTTAAAGATGCCTGCGGAGGTGAGAACAAATTAAGCCAAAACCCATGTCTCGTATTTGATGAAAAGTCTTTTCTATAACTCCCCAACTACCTTTCTTGCTTTTGGCAAAGTGATATGATGCACTCCGTGAGTCTCACTTCCCTGAACAGGCCAACCCCACCAAACTGTTTTGAATTTGTACTGGGTTAATTTGAAGGATAACTTCCGAAGATTCGGGGTGAAAATTTCAATAATATTAAACATTTACAGTTCTTTTAAATACATAATAATTGCCTGAATCTGGGGTACTTATGGACTATTTTGCCTGAAGGAACAGTAATTTGGACATCCTATGCGCCACCATTTAGGGCTAATGTGAACAGATCAGCACATGCTAGCTAGCTAGCTAATTACGTGCATCAAACATTAATTAATTAAATTACCCACCTTGGTATACTTTCTGTGAACTTGCATATATAGGAATTCGGACGTACGTACTCTGACAAAAGGGTGCTGGTTTATGCTGAAAGTCTTTGGAGAGAGATAATATTAATGAAGGAAAGAAATATTCTTGTGCAATTTGGAAAGTCATGCTTTTTTCGTTGAAGTTTCTTTCGAGTTCTTTCAAAATCCCATTCATTGAAACCATTATCCTATATATTGACAGCCCCAAAAGGAAAAGAAAAAAAGCAAAAATCATGAAGACCATTCATTTCACAACCACCTGCCGTTCAAACTCAATCAACTACCAGCTTAGGCGGCCTTTTAAAAAAACTACCATCTTGGGGACATGACAATCCAAAGATTGCTGATTATAATCACACTTTTTTCAGAACCATACCTTCTAATTCTCATAACATAGTACTTAATCCATTACGCCTAAGCCTTTTTCACTGCGTTTAATGTTGATCATGTCGTGAGGTTACAGATCATCGAGGTACCAAAGCTACCGCGTACGTGGTCTTGTATATATAAATACAGTAGGAAAAATATACTCGATCGGTTGTGATCCACCACGACCACTACAGGAAAGAGTTTTACTATGTACAAATAAGTTTGCATACCAATCTGCTTATTAATGATGTTGCTTTCATATTCTAAATTCAAATTAGCATTGTTTTCAATAAAGTTTACTTTTTGATCAATCATATTGAATGAATGTACATATTAGTGTGTAAAGTCACTTACAACTAGATTTTTCCCACAAGAAATAAATAAAATAAAAAGGAAAGCTCGTACCACCTAACCTGTGATAGTATTAGACTTTCCACAATGTGCGACTTGTACTATATGTATGTGTGTATCTTGAATGGTATTAATGAATTGTTAAGGGTTGTATGATCGATCTTCAGTTGATGACAACATAAATCGGAAATTCTGCTTTTATTTTATTTTCTGTTCCCCAGTTTGTCTCTGTTAATGCAGCAGCCATGCACATAGAGTATAATATGAATATTTGTTTCGGGTTAGTTTTAATATTAAATTTTCGTATAATTAGTCAATGTGGAGATATGCCAAACGCGCAAAATATGGTACTGAGATTGGATCTAGAAATCTAGAATAATGTAATGGATGCCCATTATTCAAGTATATATTATGATCTTAATTTAGGTTACGACATATATATATGTAATATATATGCATTAGGAGTGCATGCAAGGGCAAGTGCTTCTAGTTATATGTATCGTGTCTGGTAAAATTAAGGTTAATTAGGTTCATCTATTTTTTTTTTTTTAAATTATATATATATATTTTTTTTCATAGACTTCTCAAAAGCTTATTATAAGATTCTAAGAAGGAAATGAAAACCTCTTGAAGTTTTCATCCATCACTTTATGCTTTTCTTTTTTCTCGATATTCCTTTATCTTTATTAACTATACGTACCTTTTTGAGCCATGCATCATTGCATGATGCGTCTCTCAAGAACACATGCAAGTACTATATAGTAAAATATAAATAAACTAAAGGGCGCCCCGGCCATTTTCTTCCATGTTGGAGCTCGTTTATATATATATATATATATATATATAGCTCCCTCATAATTAAAGAGATCAGAGTTGTTAATGCAGGTTAATGCATGCGATCGGTCAGCAGGTTGATTTCACGATATTTTTCTACATTATTGGAGACCGATCTACACGGAAGTCATGTGAATTGTCTTTGGGGGTGAGGCCCAGATATCTGGTACTCTTTCTTTTTCTAGGATTCAAACGTCAAAAGAAAGGTAGCAAATTAAAGAAAAAGGACGCTTTGGAGTGCTTCTCGTGCAACTTTGACTGCTTGTTCATTGTTTAATTTGTTATTCTGGGTCAGTACGCGGTGGGATGTGGATGACTCTCATGTGGGGTGTTGAATTATCCATATGACCATTCGTATCATGCATGTGCATGTAACGTCGTACATATTCGCTTTTTCTAAAGCGTACTATTCATAATTCTGCCTTTTAATTTCAATTCTTGACTTGTTCCGCTTGTTTCCAAGAAGCTCATGAGTCATGACATCTATGCGCGCATGGTCTAACACCATGATTTATTTTCTGGCAAATTGTACATACATATCTTCAATATTATCTTCATTTTACGGAGAGAAGATCTTCATTGGAAGGGATATTCAGAGCCCCAATGTATAAGCCCTTGCGTTGGAGGGCTCAATTATGAGGCTTCAAGAATCGTGATTAGTCTGCAAGTCCAAGGATTCAACCTACAAACGTGTGGAGGATAAAAATATAAAAAACAAAAGCACGGGAACAGTTACAAATGACGTGGGCCATGTCCTTAACATAACGGGAAATTAAGTTTTCCAAAGCTTGCACCTTAGTTAGCATAGATCCTCAACGGAGTAAAAGGAATAATGATCCCAAAGGTCGTCCATCTGTCCCAAACTAGCAGGGTAGAGAGTGCACGAATTGATAAATTTCTTACATGCAGGTAAGAAGAAAATTAGAGGGGTAATAATAATTGGAAGGGATATTCAGGACTATAAGCCCATGTGTTGGAGAGCTTAAGTCTAAGACTTCAAGAATCAAAGTTAGTCTGCAAGCCCAGGGATTCAACCTACATATATGTGGAGGATAATGTAGTGAACAGATAACGCCTCCATTTGATCAGGAAGGTTATCCTGTCAATTTATTCAAGGGTTATCCAAGATCATGGACTCTGAAGTTAGTTATTATCATCAGCTTCATGTTCCTATAAATAACACCTAAAGGTAACGTATTCGGCATTCATTCATATACTTATATTGAGACAACTTCACTCTAACTTAGGCATCGAAGTGCCATTGGGCACACCATGCCGCCATCTCCTTTGTTGCAGGTCCTCCGTGTAGTTGGTAGTGTGAAATACATCCTTAACATTCATGCAGCTTGTAATTAAATAAGAACATGATCAAATGAAGTAAGAGAAAAATCCTAAAACAAATTAAACATGAGTATTACAAAAGAGTAATACTATTACCGATCTTTTTTTTAACCACAGATCTATTCTCTCTCCGTCTCATATTTAATTATAAGCTATTGAGAATTATTGGTTAGGTATGTTTCACATGTTTACCGATCATTTACGTTATAATTAAGTTAATTCGGGGATGCAGATAAATATAACTTTTCATTATAAACGCACGCATCAATGAAAATCGTCTTAATTTGGTGTGATTCACAAATTTATATAATTTTATTTCCCAACATGTTAATGATCATGAAATTTATAATATTTTGCTCTCGTACGTCAGCATGGATAGAATGACCTAGCTAGCTATCGCTTTTTGATTGGTCTCTCAAAATACATAAACAATGCATGGACATCATAAAAAATTTCAGAAGTCAAATTAATCTCTGACCTTATATATTTGAGATTGATTTACCGATACTGTCAATATTGGGCATTCGGAATATCTAAGATGCCCTAAACACGTCGGATGCCTCCTCAGATGCATGCACCCAGCTTCTTGATTCTCATGAATTAAGGATAAATAAATTTTATATACCAAAAAAAAAAAAAAGTAGGGACAAAAAATTGGCATGTCAGACCTATTAATTATATAAATAACTAACAATATTTGTTTATTGCACTTTGCAAATATATATAATAGCCTTATAAATATATATATATTGTTTGAAAACTGCAAACTTCGTACTTCAGACAAAAAAACACCTAAAAAATTTAATATACACCGCATGAAGAATAGTACTACGTTGCGTTATGCACTTCCACATGGCAACATTAATTGATCATGTTTATAGCCGTTGAAGGGTAAAAGACAAGAAGAAGAGTATGCATTTTGCAGGTATATGATTTGGCCTTTTGTATATATATACATGTATTTAATTTGTTGAACATTGGCCCAAAAAAAAAAAAAAAAAAAAGAAACCAGGTGGCAAGGACAAGGCAACATTATGTCTCTAGTACTATGATCGATGTAGTCATAAAATTATAAACTAGAAGGTCCATGCATGTTCATGTGAATATATATAATTATCACCAAACAATAAGTCTTAACAGACCCATTTATATATATATATATATTTATAGAGTCAAAATTAAACCGTATTTTTCGAAACTTCCAAGAGGAAACTTGGCCATTTTGCCATGATCAAAGGAATTACGCACATAAAACAAATATCTGGTGTGCAATATCGATCCATGTGATGATCTGTACGTAGTCATGTGTGTGTGATATATATATATATATATTTATATATATATATATGTATCCAACTGAATATTTAAGTTTTATTTATGGAATCAAACAACATGGAGACAGGCATATGGATCGAGACTAGGACAAAACGCTGATCTACGTACGTACCTAGAAATTAAAATATATGAACATGATCGGTTACAGACCAACGATTATTAGCAGCTTATATATTCATTAATATAAATATTATAATACGTGACGTGCATGCGCATGCAAATTATGTACAGCCAAATTAATATGCTAATTAATTACATATTCATGGTTTTGACTGTATATATAATACGTAATTAAAAAATTCTCTTTAATTTGTCTCGCCACAGTGCAATATTTAGGATAAATATAGAACAGCAGACTGCTTTATAACACGTACGTT
The DNA here is from genome assembly GCA_003123785.1 of Pterocarya stenoptera. Classification (NCBI taxonomy): domain Eukaryota; kingdom Viridiplantae; phylum Streptophyta; class Magnoliopsida; order Fagales; family Juglandaceae; genus Pterocarya; species Pterocarya stenoptera. The sequence goes on from QEOT01122980.1 coordinate 5,472, forward strand.
AACTACCGCATGACTCGGAGAGTGTTGAATTGAGCGGGCTGGAATTATGGAGCCCATCTTCTTCTTGAATCGGACGGGAAGCACTAACTAAGGCTACAAAGAGTAGGCCTAAAGTAATGAGGTAGAGGCCCATTTCTAGAACTTGGGTTAAATTCAGAACTGAACGTGCATGCATGCCTAGATCTTCTCGAATCCACAATGATCTAATACCACCTCATAATTAAATTATAAAAATTATATTTTTAAGTCAATTATGTAGAGATTATATAGGGGCGGCTCAATATTGTATTGAGGATTTAGGTGAAATTTAACTGTTTTATTTGTAATTATAATATAATAAAATATAAATTATTATATGAAATAATTTTAAAATTTTTAATAAAATAATATTTTATTTAAAATCTTTAAATACAACTTTTGTAAATTTATATTTACAACAACTTAAAATGAGGCCTCAATGTAATATTTGTGCCTCAATTTAGTAAGATTTTTAAAAAAATTATTTAAAATATAAATAATTCATTGTATTACTTATAAAAAAAATCATTATCTTAAATATTAAATTTAGTATTATGGGTCATTGCACACATTGAAAACTATATAAATTATTTAAAATTTTATTTAATGAAATGATTTTTTTTTTAAATTAAAAAAAAAACTTCATTTTTATTTTTGGGGGCCTTAGATAAGGTGGAGCCTTAGGCAATGGCCTAAGTGGCCATACCATGGAGTTAGCCCTCAATTATATCTTATATATCTCTAACATCTCGTAGATCAAATTATACCATATTAGCAATACCGAGAGCACACCCTTCATATGGATTACAAGTAATAATATTGAAAAATTTTATACATCAGTCACTATTTACTTTCACACCTCGTGCATATATATATTTTTTTTAATAAGATGTGTAAGTATTTTTTTATAGGGTGTGAAGTAGTGAACTGATGAGAAGAATTTTTCAATAATATTAAGCAATATCATGAACTCAAAAAGTATGACATGGGAAAGTGAGTGTGTAATCCTAGGTTTTCTAATTGGACCTACACATGAGTATCTAAACAAATTCAAAATATAATTAAAGAAAACACCAATAGCCATTAACAATAGTGATTTGTGTTTCTCACCGCATTAATTAGATATTTTTTGTAATCTATATGGCTATCTTATAAATCCGAGTGTGTCTAAAAATAAAATCTCGAATACACAATTTTTTCTTTTGGTCCTTTGGAGATATACTCAGATAAGCAGATGCATTACCTGACTCGACCATCGCCAACCCATACGCCCTTATCCAAAGACTATCAAGTTAAAAGTGGGCCACCATTCGGGTAACGCACCCCCATCACGTGGGACCCATTTTAAAGCTCCCGTCCCACCCACCCTATAAAGCGAAGCGATCGAGTGAGCCGTCATTTCAGTTTCGAAAGCGCGTGGAAGTAACTTCTCTCATCTCGCGCCAAAACATTTACGTTGTAACTTGTAACGTTGGGGGTCCACTCCCGATCGGACGGTGCTTGGATTTCCCTACACTGCTCAGTTAGATATTTTTTAGCTCGACTGTTACTGTGGTGGACGGCTAATCATGACACGCGGCAAAATACCAGTGAACCACGTCACAGATTTTTTTATTAACCATTCTTAAATGGCGGACGATCCAGATTTGAAGTGGGAACGCATGGATGAGATCACACACCGGAGTCCGTGATGTTGCTTATAAAGGCAGTCGACCTCCCCTTCCAAACAACCGAAGTCAAGATACTATCATTGTCACTCCATATATTTGTTTCTTTCGTTCATTCTTAAAGATTTCATTCCATTCTCACATAAACAACTGTTTGGTTGCACAGAAAAGTAGTGGGAAAAAATGGGTGCTTTGGATCATTTTTCGTACCTCTTTGATTGCTCTTCTGGTCGCTCCAAGTACAAGAAACGCAAGCAATTGCAGGTAAAATCTCTTATTCCATCAAATTTCCTGTCTTTTTTAAAGGGCCACAAGAGAAGAGTTTATTATTTGTGTTTGAGAAATGGAAGAGGGACAAAAAGATTATATAAAACTAAATTCATAAATTAACGTGGCTATGATTCGTTATATCTACTTTACACTAAACATAATTTTACAATCTGTTCAGTTTGTGAATTTAACTTTAGTATAATTCGGAACATTTCTCTTTGTGTTTTCATGCGTGTCGGGTCATCTTCGTACTGGCATGGAATCTGTGACGGTAGCTTCTTCCCTGAAGTGTGCCTTTCCAAGTACACCTAGTATAATCTTTTACAAAGTAGCTAGGTCCCGCCTAAACTAGAATACGAACCTACATCGCCGGACTTGGCCGGCAGGGTTCCAGTGTGATTGCTAGGAAATCCGTATTCTGAACGAGGCCAGTAAGAGTTTTGCCACATATAGACTTTGACTTGTTTTTGGGATCTGAAATAGTTGTTTTTTGGGTGACTGATTCGATCAGACGGTGGAGATCAAGGTGAAAATGGACTGCGAGGGATGCGAGCGGAGGGTGAAGAAGGCGGTGGAGGGAATGAAGGGAGTGCAGCAGGTGAGCGTGGAGAAGAAGGCCAGCAAGGTGACGGTCGTCGGGTACGTGGAACCGGGAAAGGTAGTGGCCAGAATCGCTCATCGGACGGGCAAGAGGGCCGAGCTCTGGCCCTACATCCCATACGACGTCGTCGAACACCCATACGCTCCTGGGGTTTACGACCGGAAGGCCCCCTCAGGTTACGTCCGAAACTCGCAAGATCCGCAAATTTCGCAGCTGGCACGTGCCAGCTCCACCGAGGTTCGCTACACCACCGCCTTCAGCGACGAGAACCCCGCCGCATGTGCCATAATGTGATCTTATAAATTGCAAACTTTATTAGTACTATTATTAGTTTTAAGGATCAGATCCTTAATGGTGTACTTTTGATTTGTTTATTTTGTCGGATATATTGGTTAATCTTAGTAATTTGCCTGTAAATTAGGCTTTTTTTGTACTTTTTTATCGACGCACGTAAAAAAAAAAAAAAAATTCTAAACAAAAATAGTAGTGTTTTATTTTAAAGTATTTTAATGGGAGACGAGATATTTAAGAAGGCTGATGTCTCGGGATTTGTTAGAAACGACTGTATTGAATCCGGTCGTTGTAACTAGACAGACTGTATGGGATGCAGTAAGTGCTTAGAACGGTAGTGCCGTATGCGTGTGTGTTCATTATTGGTAGATTAAATAGGCAACAATGTCATAATGGCTGCAACTGGATCCTCCTCCGCATCTCTCATGCTCATTGCGCAGAGACAGAGAGCATGCTGACGTCAAAAAGAAAGAGAGTGCTAGGTAGTAGCTGCTGCGAGAAATATTATGGGGGCCCCAACGGGATCTAGCTTTTTCCAGAATTTCCGCAGCCACAACTTTTGTTTGTGTCAGACCTGTATGTCGGGCCGTTGATTTTATACTTTTTACTATTTTACTCTTTAATTTTTTTTTACTCTTTTATTATTTGAATCTGTATTAAAAATTTTAAAACATCACTAATTCAATCAATCAATTAATGTAATTTAACTAATTAATCGATTTTTTTAAAAAAATTATATAAAAATGTCGAAGTCTAAGATTTCTAATCATTATCCACTAAAATAAGATGTTCTTTATACGGGAAAAGGAAGATCCTCTACATCTATGTACATGTTCTTCTCGTTGAGCAATTTATCCTTCCAACTCTAGTAATATTTCCCAAAACGAATTCAAAAAATCTGTAACAAATATACAACGTATGGTTATTATGTAGTGTAGATGGGATAAAATATAATTTGAATAGTGATTGGATTCTCGAGTTGAGTTTAGATGAGAATAATAGTTTGTAAACAGAGTAATGATATATTTACAATATATTTTATAATTAAAAAAAATAATTTTGATTTTTTAAAATTTTGATAAAGTGGTATATCCTATAATGATAAGACATAATTGTATAATTATTGATTATATAATAATGACTATTAATAAAAAAAAAAAAGAAGTAATATTGTCAAGTAATATTAAAATAATGTATAAAAATTCAATTTAAATCCCAGGTGGACGAAATTATTGTATAATCTAAAAAAAAAATCTGTTGTAAAATATATCACTCTAATTATGATCTATTTATTTTTTTATATATAGGAAAATTCGGAATAATTTTTTTTGTAATTATAAATTAGAATAATTCTGATTATTGTAATAGATAATTATATGTATTCAATTTTTGTAGATTTTTTTTTTTTTCGAAAGAATTTCGAATTTCCTAATAGTGGGACCAAATTGGATAATTGAGCAGTAGTCAACAAAAATATCAAATACATTGTACTAGGTCGGAGTGCATATTCCATAAACTACATCATTTCATAAAGAATGGCAGAGGAGGACGACGAGACAGTGGCTTTTACTGTTTAGACTTTACTTTTTACTGTTTTATGTCAGTTTTTCTTTCCTTTGTTGAAAACGTCAGAGATGAAATAAAGATACCTGTTATCAGTGTTTGGTTACGCAAAACTTCCATCCGTACAGTTACAATCAATTCTAAAACACATTCTTCAAAGAATGTATAGCCATCAAAATAGAGCTCTCCTTGCCGCCACCATCTCTCTACCTGATGGTGTGGCAATCAGGGAGTCCAGTTGCTTCGTTTAAAGCCAACATACCGATCGAATTTTTTATTTTTCAGTCACAATTCCTACAATCGCTTTAGATAAATTTCATTGAGAAGGCGTCCTTCCTTACCGTGAAGAACATGAGGCATACTTTTGTCAGATCAAATGCCAAGGGTAAACCTTGTTAGGTAACAGAGTTGAACCAAAACAACAATTATTGGAAACAATGCAAGCAGCAAGCTTATTATAATCCTTTACACAAATCAGTGTTTGGATCGGATCAACACAAAGTGAGATTTGTTCTCCACTGTTCACAGACTCGGCCCATAACAACTCAGCATCGAGAATTTGAGTATAACTTAAGTATGAAGAACATTGCAAATACATCCTCTGAAAAGATGAAAAGGAAGAAAAATAAGTTGTTTTTTTTTTTCAAGTAAAACACAAAAATTCTTAATTACAAACCAAAATCATAATCAAAAGAAAATTCCCAACATCAAGTTGGAGTGATTCTTGAATCCAAACCAGGCTTCAAGTCATTCAACTTCTCAGAAAATCATAAAGTTGGCCTTAGCCACAAGTTCCACGAACTACATTACACATCTACTAAACTTTCCGCTTTACAAAGCCTTGGAAGTAATCTAAACGCCATAAAGTTGCCAAGAGCTAAAACAGCAGCAAGCCCAGCAAATCTGATGCTTGATATAGATAGCCCATGGCAACCCCAAGTGTGGGTACAAACATAAAACAGAAAAAATAAAATCACAAAATGACGATGCTGCAGTCCAACAAAACTACTTATTGGTAGAACATATGTACCCTTGAGGATAAACACACAGACAAATAGTCAGCTCTTCAACTTGCTTTTGCTGCCCGAGCTCCTCCTAATAAAACAGACACCATAATGATCAGATCATAAAAAGCTAACAAGCAATATGTTGAAAAAATCATAAACTACGTTCAAGTTCATTAATTTCTTGATCAAAAGAGACAAAAAGGATCATGCACAAGGCAAGCTAGACAAGTTCATTGCGCACATACCACCCTGCCCTCCCTTCTAGTTTCTCACCTTCCTCATTTTCAGTTGAAGATAACCAAATAGGCCTTTCTCTTCTTGCTGTCTAGTCTCACTTTCAAGCATAATATCCTCACACTCTCTAAGGACACGCTCAATCTGATATCACTCCCATATATCCTCACACTCTCTAAGCAATCCCNCAAGTTATTAAAGTATTCCCCGCAGGGGGAAGAAATGCTATGCTGCTAGTTAAACAGGTTACAAGTTCCACATTACAAAACTAATTCAAAGAACACAAGTAAATATATGACATTAAGAGATAATTAATCAAAAGGAAATACAATGAAGTATCACCTTTCCTCTTTTTTGTGCCGGATGAATTGACATCGGATGCTTCATTCCCAACAGCACAACCAGGAAGCTCCTTGGATACCGAATTCTGATTTGCCAAACACTGAAGATTCTCAAATTCACAGCCACTAAAGCCTTGGCCATTTAATGTTGCGTCTTCTCCACTTTTTCCATCCGCCACTGGATGAAGACAATAGACCTGCTCTCCACACTGCATGTTACATGGGTTCATCACATATGCGCCAGCCATGTTCGGATTAGTAAAGTTGGGGGGGTTGACCGCTTTTTGATATGGAAACGATCCAATCTCCCCTTCAATTCTTCCTCGAATGTCCACAAGCAAACACTTCAGCCTTGCAATCTCCGCTTCCAATGCAGCTTGACCCTGCAACCTCTTCAACAACTGCTGATTCAAACCCCGTAATCTCACAACCTCGTCTTCCAATGATGCAGCTCGAGCCTTCTTCTTCTCACGGTACTTGCGAACGGCTTCCCGATTGCCCAACGGTCGTTTCACTTTCTTCCCTTTCTTTTCGGTGGACTCTGCAGTATCATCCGTCGCAACCTTTTCCTCACTTGATGCAGGAACAATTTTAGTGTGTACATGAAAACAGGTGTGGGTATGCGAAGAATCAGGGCCGGGTGGGTTGCAAGTGTGGGTGTGAGTGCAAGCATGAGTGTCCTTGAGAAGTTCATCAAAGAAACTGTCCATTGAGCAACTACTCGGAAGCTCCCCCATATTCGTACTTGAAAACATTTCCTGGTTCGAGAAATCGAGCTCCCCGTCGTCCATTACAATATCAAAATCTTCACCAAGCAAACTGTTAAGTCTTGTGGAAAGGTAACAAATTAATGGTTTTGATTTGGTGCAGATGAAGTTTTGAGCCCAAAATTCATTCTTGGCGGGAATTAAACAATAATCAGGTGGAAAATCGCCATTCCCAACAGATTCAAAAGGCCCAAAATAAAACTACTGAAACATACCCAACTGGCTTTCTGCACCGTTAAATTCAAAAACCCTACAAACCAGATACTCAAAATTCAGCCATATCAGCCATAGCCCAGATGAGATTTCATAGCAACGAAGACTAAAAATTACTTGATCAAGCCAAGAATAACAGAATTCCAGCTAGAAGGAAAAAGGCTTACCACCACAACCACGGAAGATTCAAATCACAGTTTAAATCAATTGACTGGAAATGCGATTAAGGTTCTGGGAATTAAAAAGTGACGAAAAGAATCGAAGAAAGGTCGAGGCTTTACAAAAAGAACATGAAACCCTACTCGGCGGCTCAATACGAAACCCTAGGTGGGCTGCTAACGACAACATTACCTGGCTCCATCAAAACAAAACGAAAAATGGACAATACCAGAGAGAGAGAGAGAGAGAGAATTGATTTGAGCAATTGGTTCAGAGTTTCCAGAGGCGCTTTCGCAGACTCGTAGTCATGAGGGAAAAACATTAAGCCCTTTGCTTTCGCATTTATACGTATTTGGGAGGCTTTGGGTGTAGAAGATTGAAAATTAACGAAATTATGCAGTGGGCGAGGGACTACGATAACGTGATCATTGTGGTTCCGAGAAGTATGATATATCAGTCAACGTTTGATCTTGACCGTTAATTGAAACTTAACAATACATCTATCTTAGAATGATAGGCCAAATGTCTTTCTAGAGATGTGCCTTGAGTAGTTTTTTTTTTGGGTCTTATATTGTGGCTGGTTACACCATGCTAGTACGATCAGAATCTTGCCACGTGGGAGCCCTCCAAAATATGAATCAGCATTATGCCCTCGTGTGAAAGAGAGAGAGACAAGGAAATAGCATATGAGAATAAAAAATAAAAAATAATAATAATAACAATAATAAAAGAGGGTCCAACCGTCCAATTATCTGAGATGAATCTTGTTTTTCAAGATACTAGGATTTCTTATATTTTTTGACCTAAACATATTTTATAATTCAATGGGAGATAATATCATATACCAAGTTTATTATCATGAGAAGCATTCTTCTTATGAATTGTAGAATGTGTTTGGAGCTGAAAATTTTAGGTAATTTCTATCTTATTTCTACTTTTATATATAAGAAATGAAGATATAAATACGAGAAGACATTCTTCTTATGAATTGTAGAATGTGTTTGGGGCAGAAAATCTTAGGAAATTTCTATCTTATTTGTACTGTTATATATAAGAAATGAAGATATAAATACGAGAAGACAGAAGAAATGATAAAATTAAAAAAAGAAATACTCTAACCACGAAGTGGTTACATAAAAGTAATCTAATAAACTAATGTGACTTGATATGATTTGTCAGATTATAAAGTTATTTTTATTTTGAGGCAAATCTGACAGATCACATAAAACCATGTAAGTTTGTAAGATTAATTGTGTATTTCTTTTGTCATTGTAACACACCTCAATTAAGAAATCGTTTATGGTATGTGATGTTAGAATGATGAGTATAATTTTTCTAATAAAAAATTGAGTCTCATTATTTGTGATGATTCTTAAGTTATTTCCACCCTTCAACTTCTTTGATTACCGGAATACTTAGTAAATTTAATATTTATTCATTAACGTTGTAGAGTTGGAAACTGGGATACGAGACCAAGTTTTGGGAGTTGACTTTGGAGCTCTTAAGATAATATCAAACGTGTTCCAAACGGCAAGGGCCAACATGCTTTTCAACCATCCATGCTTATTCATTCCTTGGAAATCCATGTTAATCTTCAGTGTAAGGATTAAGATAATGACATTTTGGTGTCAAGCGTCAAAGATAATATAATTTGTGAACCAAATCTTTTCTATAAAACATGATGACTTCCTTTTATTTTTTTAGAGATTAGTTCTTATGGTAAGAAAGTCAACCGGGAGAAGTAACATTGAAGTTACCAGTTTTGTATTAAATAAAAAAGAGAAATGTCTTTCATAGTACACTTTTGCCTAACCAATATGTAATCTATCATTTATGCTCTTCTATTTAAATACACATATATTTAAGGTTTTCATATATAATTTCTTTTAAAAGAAAAGGGTAAAATTGAATTCTACTCATTATGTATTATCCTTACACCACATATCACACACGTTTTATTATTTTATTATTTTTTTCCTTAGCAAATATGTAGTGGTGCAAAAATTTTACTTATTATCCCCTACATCACAAATCAGCATGTAATTTTTTTTTATTTTTCTATCCTATTTAAATACATACATATTGATGTGTAAATATATGTATTTAAATAAAATGATAAAAATAATAAATTAAATATTGGTGTGTAGTGTGTGAATGATAAATGACATTTCTGATTTTCCTACTAAATACAACCCGTACGTTCAAGTCATCTACGATTCATATTGAGTTGGCATGCATTCATTGCATGGATTTCTACTACTATCCTAAAGCAATATAAAAATTATATTTGGGAATATTCCCCTATCTCCTTTGTATCTTGTTTTTTGTTTCGAGGTGGTTGTTTACTTAAATATGTATTTCATCTTACCATTAGATGTTGATAAGGTGTATTTATTATTGAAAAAGAGTGTTCATTTTAATAACTATAATAATATGATAATTTATAATGACACAAAATGATATATAAATATTATTATTCTAAGATCTCTACACCACGCACCGTTTATGTATTGTGTTTTGAAATAATTCACTGTACAAATATCACATCATCCATACTTGGTGGCTCTCATTTACCTTTCCAATGCAGGATGTCTTACCAAACGAGCACCAAAGGGATAAGAAATCTCATGTATGCTAAACTGTATGGATACTTAAAAGTCACCCGCGATCAAAGCATCCTTTTTCGTGCTAATCCTCTTTAAATAATAATGATAAAAAAAAAAAAAAAAAAAAAAAAAAAAAAAA
>QEOT01122980.1:15408-41885 GCA_003123785.1 Pterocarya stenoptera
GCGTTTGGTATTTTATACTTGGAACCTGAAGTAGTTTGAGCAGTTCAAATAAAGGGTGTTTTTGTTGATCGCCTTCAAGGTTTGTCTTTGAGAACAATGTCCCGTTGCATGCCATTCCCTCCACCGGGGTACCTGTGGAACGGTGTGGAGGGCGAGGCCCTTATAGCACTAATTAAGGTTTGTTTGGGAAGCTTGTGCTCTATCGCTACTGATTTTTCATTTCAGACTCATGAGCTTAATGGTTATTAATATCGTGGAAGTATGTGAAATTTGTCGAACAGTAATTATGTGATAATATCTTCAATGAAGTGAGGTATAGGGTTCATACTCTTTGCATGTATAACTTTGGATGAGACCATGTTAAGAGTGTTGGAGTGGTAAAAAATGAATGATTTGTTCAGTTTAAATCATGTAGGCTTAATATTTAGGTTAAGATGATGCAGACTGCTTTGCTTTCACACCTGAGGTGAAGATTATCTCATTTGGAGACTTCCCAATTGTTTATCTCTCATAACTGCTTTTTTCTTTGTCTATTTGGGTAGCTCATCTCAAAATGATGGGTTTTTAGTTTATTTTTTTCTGCTTTTGTCCTGAAGCTCAACAGAGAAAGGGTAGAGGCGGAGAAGGAAAGGAAGAAGGAGAAGAGGAGGAGGGAGAAAGAGAGGAAGAAAAGAAGGGAAGATGATGAGATTATAGAAGAAATGCAGAGTCAGAAAAGTAGGCACAAGGATGACAGAAACAAGAGAAGTCGGGAGAAAAGTGACAATCAAAGGAAAAGGAAACATGAAACCGAAGGGTTGGAAAACGGAAGTCTTACGGAAGTGCTCGAGCAGCCCATGATTTCTTACAGGTCATATGACTCTTCTGACAATAGCCAAAACAGTGAGAGGGAAAAGAACAGATGGTCTGCGAATGGCTACGGTAACCATGGTATGCGTGTTTGCATTTGTCCTCCTTGGAAGTTAATTCGCTACTCTGGTTTACTATCTTTGCTCGGTTACTTGCATATTGTCTTCTTTTTTTTTTTCTCAAAAAATAAAATTGCAGGATTCGTAGTTCATTTCGATTTTCAATGGCAAAAGCATAAGGATCGAGCAGCACAATCCATCAAACCATTTTGTGCTGATCCTACGTGGATGGATATACTTGTACAAGAGGAGTTCGAAATGGATTTTAGAACCAGAAAAGATCAGCTTTGTTCTACTTCTCGTATGTCCACAACATTTGCCCAGAAAATGGCTTCTAGTGCTATCAGAGAGAGGTGCCAACCCCCTCCTCAAATGGAGGTTGTTACTGATCATGAGAAGGCTGAAACAGCTCCAGCATCCAGCTTCTCTGAAAGTGCACTGCAGGTAGAATCACAATATAGAGCATTGATTGTGAATTGGGTTCCCCCTCCCTTAGAGACTGACCACCATAAGTTTGATGATCAAGAGTGGCTCTTTCAGAGAACGCAGCCTAGAAGTGACATGACTCAAGAAACTAATGCTAGCAATGACTTCTGTCATGGAATAGGGGATAAGGAACTTGATTGTGGATACAGATGCTGAAACAGATTACAACCTCATTGACATGGTGGAGCTCTCATCATACCATCAGAGAAGAAAATGCTTGGGCAGACTGGCTAAAGTCTTCCATTGTTTATATAAACCTCGGGTCACTCACCAAGAGTTCCAAAAGGGATTAGCTGCCGTTTCTTCAGGAGATTCTTTATTAGGTCTAATTTCATACCTCAACTTGAGTTCATAGAATCAGAAAAGAATTCCGTACAGTTTCATGTTAGTAGAACTTATTAACATTAGAACTAGTTAGGTTTATTTGCTGTCATATATTTTTGCAAGAGAGTCTAGTGATTGCCACATAATATAGCAAGAACTTCTTGGCTATGCCTACATATATGGATGTTGTGCATCTCTGTACCATCCCACTAGAACATATACTCTGGAACCTTGTTATTTTTGCAGTTAGAGATTTTAGTGCCAATAACTATTATAGCTTAGGAGTACTAGCATTGGTTTCTCTATATACATATGCAAAATTACATCTTTAAGAGATTGATTTTGCATATTAAGAAAAACTCTCATATTGAATTATGCATCTTTGAGTCAAATAATAATTTTTTATTTATTTATTTATTTATTTTTTTCCTAAAATTATTATTTTTTCTTTCGAGAGAGATGTTTTGAGAGAGGGTTTATTTTGTGTCAAGAGAGAGATAGAGAGGGGGAGGAGAGAGAAAAAAATAGTAAAATAAGATTTGGAGAGTGAACAGTGCATCTTCAAATTTGAAGAAACATTGTTCATAGCTATGCAAATGTTTTGATATAAATAATCTAATGCAGTCTAATTTAAGATCATATTATGCAAATATATAGATGCATAATCCAATACTAGTGCTCGCAGATGCATCTATTCAATTCATTTTTCAGAAAGAACTAGTAGGCTATTAAGCATCACAAACTCCAGCATATTCTATTTCGTGTCTTACAAATTTACAGTACATGGGATTTATACGTTTTACATCTGCAAACCACCTCACTGTCGGGTGCCAACATTTTTCCCCTCAACTGTACAAGTACAAACTACCGATCTGACAAAGTCCGCCCTTTTATATTTTTGCAAAAAGTAAAACTAGAGCTAAGATTTTTCTTCTTCTGTTCAAGTACAACAAAAGCTAATCAGAGCTGGATGATCTGCTCCATCTTCCTTTCAAATATTCCTCTGAAGAAAGACTGTTGCTCTGATCCACACTGCTATATGATATGGTATCATCGTCAACATCAAGCAATGCGAGACTCAAATGTGACTCTGTGCTAGATTTTGGATAAACCTCATCGTCATTATTGTCCTGGTTTTCTGAATCCTTTATATTACCATTTCGGGAGTCAACCAATTCTTCATCATACTTGTGCCCTTTTAGAAGCTTCAGAATCTGGAAAAGGAAGGAATTTAAAAATTCAAGCGGCTTTCATTCTAATATTTAAGAAAACTTCATTTATAATATGGCTTAATACAAAACATCTAAACGTCTACAATATTGAAAATTTAATACCCGACTCATTTTAGGGCGAAGCCTAGCTGACCGTGTGATGCAGAGGGTTGCTGCTAGAACCATTCTCTGCAACTGAACCTCATCATATTTTCCATCCAAATTTGGATCCAATATGCCTTTTACATTTCCACTCTCTATTATTGGCTTTGCCTGCACTAATTGTGTTAAAATTCATTCATTCACATAAATAATGCAACCCGAAATTATATTTATGGAGGAGGTTCTTACCCACATGACCAAGCTCTCTTTTCCCTTGTGAGTCTCAGGACCAATTGATTTTCTTCCTGATAACAACTCAAGAAGCACCACACCAAAGGCATACACATCAATCTTGTCACTTACTTTCCCATACATGAAATATTCAGGTGCAAGGTAACCAAATGTTCCAACCACATCACCCTGAGTAACAAATGATGAATTTGTTGGTCCCCATATCGCAAGCCCAAAATCAGATAACTGTCACACAGCAACAACAATAAGTCATATCACATATCTGGGACAGTTTGTTTCTTTTAATTTTCATCCCAATTTGTCTGGTGGAGTACCTGCGGCTCAAAATCATCGGAGAGAAGAATGTTTGAAGACTTGACATCTCTATGAATAACAGGCCGAGAACATTCATTATGTAGATAATTTAAAGCTTCAGCTGTCCCTACAGATATATTAAATCTCACTTCCCATGATAATACAGATTTATCCTTGTTTTTACCTGCACCGCATATTTAACTCATATAAGTATGTTGTCTGATTATTTTTAGCAGGTGAAAATAACTGCATTAATCTCATTTAAACTTTACCATGAAGGTTTTCCTCTAAGCTTCCTTTAGACAGGAAGTCATAAACCGAGATTAAAGCATTATCTTCAATGCAGACCCCGAGCAAGGACATGATGTTTTTGTGCTTCAACGAGGAGATGATATCAACTTCAAGGGCAAAATCCTTCCATGCTTCTTTGGTTGACTTCAGAATCTTTACTGCCACTGGCTTGCCGTCTGGAAGAACTCCCTTATATACATGGTTAAAACCTCCTTTACCAATCATTTTTTCTGTCACAGAAGCGGATATTCATGGAGAGCATAAGCCTGAAGGGAAAAGAGATTTGATGAGTAATTCAGGATAAAATGGTACTTACCTGAGGAGAATTGAGAAGTTGAAGTCTTCAGAACCTCACGACCGAAGCGTTTGCAACCTGATGAGTCTGTTTTGAGGAAATCCTTCAAGCCTTTTGGTAGCTCACGCAATGCAGATGCACCATTTTGAGTATTCTCATCCAAAATCTCGCCAAGATCTATTTCTGATGGGCATTCTTTAATGGTTGAACGATGAAGACTTAGCTGTGGGGAACGATCTGGTAAGCTCATTACCCATTGCACCACTGACATTTTTCTTCTAGGTAGGGCTTTTGGAATCGATGAACTAGTTCTAGGGAGTAATGGCCAGCCAAGCCTCTGCTCTGAAGGGTCTCCTTTGTATAAAGAAGTCGATATCAATGGAAGTTTGTTTCTTTCACGAACAAGGTTGAAAACTTCATTCTTTAAGCCTTCACCAATATGCCTTAAACCGTCTCTGGAGTTTTGAATTACATCAGAAACAGATCTCTCAGACTCTGCCTCGGAGTCACCAAATTCAGATCGGCATTCTTTCGAAGCAGGAACTTCTCTTAGATTTAAGCTTGGTTTTGGAACCCCTTTGAGACCTGAAATAATCGAAAGCAACATTATCAAATGATATTTGTGAATGATCTACAACCTCTTTAACCAGGACACTGGATAGGATTACCAAACCTGATAGCTGATTATTGGCGAACCTTCTGAAGACAATTTTCCCATTGTGGATGGCCAAAACATCGGTCGTTGCAGGCAGTCTCTTGGTGCAATATTTGGCCATGGAAGTCCAACTCCTGAAAATGATATCTGTTCAGATTAATAAGAAAAGAATCGCACAATCTACAATAAATGCAGAAGTAAAGGTTCTGGCCCTTCCACTCCTACCCTAGAGCACTTTGCTTGCTTATCCCTACAACCACGGCCCCAGCAGCATGGCTCTTTGCCTCTCTCACCAGAACCTTTCGGATTGAACTTCCAACGAAGATCTGACCGGAGAGGCTAACCTGAAACCATGTATGCCAAAGGATAAGCAACCATTAACATTCCAATGAATGAGATAAAAAAGTGAACCTTGAAGCATTACTAAAAACTAACCTTCTTTACAGTACAGAGTCCTTCATATACTTCAAGATAATCATCCAACAAGTTATTGTTTTCCAAAGCCTGATCTGCATTGATAAATCATGTGAATTAAGAAAGCATGTGTAGAACAAGATCATGTCGCTATAAAGATACAATTTTTCAAAGGGTATTTATTACCAGGACTTCGACAAACATGAACCGCAACCACGCAATCTCCAGGTTTAGCTACTTTCACAAGAGCCCAGATGAGTAGCTCTCTGCTTTGGCTGTCCATTCGAATGCCAACCAATACATTCTTCTTCTCATTAGTATTAACTTCCACTTCAACTGTCATCTTTTTCCTTCCCTCTAATCAATCTTTTTCGCGCTTTCAAAACATGTATAAATTCTGTTGCTTCTTGAACTCTTCTGGTCTCTAACCTTGCCACTTCTGAAATGGATCATTTCCTTCTTTGCATCACAAAGAATGAAACTTCTCAAAAGTCCAAATATTCTTGCCAAAAGATAAACAAAACCCGACGACTAAGAGTTTGGACGTTGAAGTGAGTTGAGTTGAGTTGAGTTGAGATGATAAAATATTGTTAGAATATTATTTTTTAATATTAAAGTTGTTTTGAAATTTGAAAAAGTTGAATTATTTATTATATTTTGTATTGAGATTTGAAAAATGTGTAATGATGAATTGAGATGAGTTGTGGTTCCAAACGTAGCCTAAATTGTACCCAAAAGTTGCATGTCTTGTGACCACACGTTGTTGGGGCCAAACATGTTTTAAATATGAAGATACCGCCCAAATAGCATCACCCTGGCTACCTACTGCAACAAATTTCCAGAACCAAGACCCAGAAATTGTATTAAATAAAAAAGAGACTCTTTTTTAAGAAAAATGTTAATTTAACTATTTAACTTATTCCTTCATTTGCATACTTGATATATATATATATTTTTTTATTTAATAGTTAAAAAAATTGACTATTAACATATTGACATTTAAAAAAAACATTTAAAATAATAAAAAAATATAATTAAAAAAATAAAAAGATCGATTTAACTTAACGGACCCTTAGAGCGGTGCAGTTTTTTTTAAACAATATCGTAAGCAAATGGGGATAATTTTTAAAAATCAGAAAATGAAAAAGATGACGAAGCTTGGAATCATGGAGAAGATAGTGTCGGCAACCAACTCCAAGTGAATCCCCGTGAGTCTTTGGTGTACACAGAAAAGTGAAAATAGGGGGTAATTTTTTTTTTTATTTCTGCCAGTGGAAAAAAACCCGGCAGTTTTCTCGGGAAACCCAGGATATCCGGTCATTATTCCATGTTCCATAAGTCGGGATTAGAACTGTGGACCGGCTGTTGCGGGTCGACAAACCCGGTGCCAGTTAAAAAAAAAAAAAAAAGCAGTCAAACTCTATAAATATGAAGAGCTTAATTAAAAAACATCGAAGATGAGTTTTAAAGCTACACAATTATTACAAGGTGATGATAGATTCGATGTTAGGGTAAATGTTCACCTAAAGAAAGCTAAAATAGGATAAAAACAGTCATCATAATTGCAAATTCATGACCATGAAACACAGTACTACACGTGTACCACTTCTACAGTACTAAAAAGTTGTAAAACTCCATTGACTGTCTTCTTTCTAGCTCCCTACACAATCATTTTGTCCGGATATGGTCCCACAAAGGATCAAAGGACCTGGACATCTCTTTTTCTTCTTCATCTTGTGTCTTCTTATTCAACATTTTAAGCCGAAAGTGATGCTCTTTTGTTGTGATTATATATAAGTAGAAAAATATTTCAGTCACAAATTAATTACATATAAATAATTTTATAAATTGATATAATTTGATATAATTAGTCAAATTATAAAATTATTTTTATTATAAAATAAATCTAACAAATTAAAAAAAATTACGTTAATTTGTAAGATTATTTTTATATAATTTTTTTAAGGATGTAAATAAATATAGGAGAATTGAGGTAATAAGAGTACAGACGTGTCCACCACTAGCTAGATGATCAATGATATATATATATATGCATCATGTTATGAATACATGAAGAAAGATGGCCTTAATTTGCTTAAAGAAAATGAAAATCAGGTGATGCTTTCATATCAGCTGTACGTTAGGGTTGATATTGTAAGTCATGATGCATGCATATTGTGTTTCTGATCCATTATATATTACTATTATGCATGTTTGAGGTATGGGGTTTAAGTAAAAAATAAAAAGGTAAAAGAGAGCATGATTATTTTGAATTTGAAGATGGTATGATTGTAAAAGAGTTGATCACAAAGCCAATATTCACAAAAAGCTATATATGCCCAACTTTTAAAAGGAATTTCAGTTCCTTTCTTCTTCCTGTGACGGCCGCAAACGTGAATCTTATCTAAAACATGTTAGAACACACTCAACACCTATAATGGCATCTTTAATTCCTTTACACCACACGTAAGTAGTTACGTAGTGTTGTGATACGTGTGGCAATTATAATAAACAGTACGTAAAAGATTAGAAAATAAAAAAATATACAGATTTAAAATAGTTCGACAATATGCTTATATCTACAAAAACGAGATTAAATTTTTATTTACCGTCAAAATAAGGTTATATAATACATATTTATATCTAACCTTAGCCATATAGAGTTATTAGAAAAATTCCAATAATATCTAAGCTCCCTTCACTCTATTCCGCTTTCTCTCGACATCAACATGCTCTCTTTGTACTCAATATGAGCCACTTCATCCTCACAGATTTCAGTCCCTCAGCCATTGCCATTGGCGTAGGTGGTACGTCTCTCTTAACGTGTGTTTCCACGTCAACATTAATGCCACCGACAAAAAGAAAGGCTAGAGTGTGACAATTGTACATCACCAATAATAGAGGGTTGAAACAAAATTATCAACTTTTTGCTTTCCCTTTTTTTTTTTTTTTTTTTATAGCATTGCTATGTATAAGTTAACATATCACATAACAATGTATTTTTAATTTTTTTTAATTTTTTTTAATTTTACTCTTTTTGAAACATTTATATTTTTTTATTCATCATCCATATAATACACATTTAATAAGAGAAATAAATAAAAAATAATAAAAAAAATTATGGTGTGTAATGTGTAGACTGATGCAAAGATTAATTTTTTTTTGGAGATGGGAACTTTTGCTTTCCCCTTTTATTTTTATTTTGAAAAATCTCATTTACAAAGACATCAAACAGCTAGGACGATTTTCTATGTCAATAATACATTCAGTTTGATATAGAGTACCCCTGCCTAACTTGTGAGCGACTACATTGCCTTCCCTACAAATGTGATTAAAACAACACTTTTCATATCTAGTCATGGTTGTTTGAAGATCAAAGATAAGCATTCTAAAGTAGCTTTCATCCTTTCTCTGGTGTTGAACTGCATTAACCACTAGTTTGGAATCCCCTTCTAATATTGCCTTTTTCATTCCTAAGTCAAGGCCAAAGTTGATTGCTTCAAGAGCTGCAGCTACCTCTGATAGGAGTGGATCTGGAAAAGCTTCCTGTTGCTGCTTCAAAGTAGTCAAAAAATTTCCTTCCTCATCTCTTCCAGCAACTCCTATTCCTATTTTACAATACTTTGATTCAACTGCCACATCCCAGTTTATTTTACAAAAATCTTGAGGTGGACATTTCTAAAAAATCCTCCTATTGCTTGTTGTTGCAATCTGAGCATCCTCATCAAAAGTGGGTATAGATAAGTCAGACATCATGCTTTTTACACTGAACATCACACTTTTTGGATCACTAAGAATATTATTGAAGACTTACATAAATCCCATCTATCTGAGTGCGGCATTGGAAACTATAGGATTGCCGATTGAGGAACAACTTCAACGTGTATTTGGTTGACTAGTGGTGAAATTTATATATATATATATTTTTTAAATTTCAAGGTCTAGAATTAAAGAAAAACATATAATGGAATTATTTTGAAAGAAAAAATAATGAAAAGATCTTAAATTTCGTATTAAATATATCAAATTTTCAATGCTCCATGTATTAATCATTGCGGCAGAATGCGTTGTTGCGTGTATAAATGTTCAAAATTTGTGGGTATAAATTAAACGGTACTGGCAGTCCCACTGAAATATTCTGTGGCTTGGCTTTACTTGGACTGGAATGCCATATCTTGAGTTTCCATAAATATATATATATATATATATATTTTTATATATATAATAGATAGAGAGATATTAGGAGCCAGAGAGTTAGAATGCATTTCGGTACTGTTTGGATAGTGAGTTGAGATTAGATAAAATGAGATGAGTTTAATCCTATATAATTGCATGTGGACAAAGTCTTGGACTTATTTATAAGGTGTGGCGCCCCCAACTTCCATGTAAGGACACACACGGAAATCGAAACATCCAGGATGATGACAACACGGTCACGCATCCCATCGACATGTGTTGAGTGTGTGCAATGCAACACGTGTACAATAAATAAACGCAACGAAAATGTTAAGTCAAATAACTAAGTACCAGAGTACTGTAAATCCACATATCAACATAATATGATTTTTGTTTACAAAACTATATCAAATCAAATTAAATACAATAAGCATAAGCAGCAATAATCTTCAACACAAAATATAGCCAATGTCCCTACTCCTCAAGCGGAACCGCATCCTCGGACCCAGCCTCATCAAAACTTGCATCAAAATCTACAGTACCAAAAAGATGGTACCGCAGGTAAGTAAAAAAAAAAAAAAACTCCAAGACAATAAATATATTAAAACAACTAACGCTATGCATGCACATGATGCCCAAACGTAAAACCTAAGAAAAACACAATTTCTCAAAAATCACTATTTTTTCACACACGCCAAAAAATATCATTTGGCATAAAATCAAATCTATGAATAATTCCATTAATTCCAATTTTAACCGTATGCACCATGGCCTCCCCTAAGGACCATCCACATACTTTGGCTTCCCATCTTCACCCCACGGATAACGACCGTGCAAGTGATACATGAGTGATGCCCAGTTCCACGCCCACCGCGTACATAGCCAGGCATCCTCTGACCCCCGCCAGCCCGAGGAGTCACGAAGTCGGATCGAGAGCGCTACCATCCCGTCCAAATCCCGGGCAAAAGTCCCAGGGGACGACACTCAGTATATTCCGCTCCTGAGTGTCCAGAGGAGCTCTACCGAGATAATATCTCATCTCGGCTTGGAGTTGATATACACACACCCAAAAATTCTTAAATACAATTTTCTCAAAACACACACACCCATGCATGCGTGCACAATGCCATGAAAGCAACAGATACCAACAACCAACAGTTATCAGTACAACCAGATAACCAATTCACAGTTTATAAAACAGGTTAGTGCAAAAATATATTAAAATTTTAAAAATCTTTTGGAGAAATACTTACAACGCTTGGAAATAATTTTAGGAGGATCACGGAGGAACTGGAAGCACTAAATCAGCAACTCCACAGTGTAAAAACACTGTGGTCGAATACACTGTAAACTCAAATTTACACGGGGTCAAACGAAGACTTGAATTTGATAGGGTAGGCCCTAATGAGGTCGGTGAAGCTAATGGTATCGAAGGTTGGCCATGGGTGGCGGCCGAAACGGCGGTTTAAGGCCACAAAGGTGAAATCGGAGAGGGTGTTCAAAGGGGCGGCTTCGGCGACGGATTGGGGCAAAAAATGGGTTGGTTAGGACGGCAAGGTGCCGGTGATGAAGTGATGAAAAAATGGTGGCCAATGGTGGCCGAACGGCGGCGGAACGGTGAAGAGAAGCCTGCGGCTTCGCACGACTAACGGCGGCGTTAGGCAGCCTGAAACTTTATGGGTGAGGTCGCCAGTGGCTGAGGGACCGAACGGCACTGGCGGTGTCGACCACGACGGCCGGCAAAGGTGACAGTAAGCTAAAGACTGATCGGACGTGAGAGAGGAGAGAGAGAGTACGTGCGAGCTAGCTGGGCGTCCGAACGGGGGAAAGAAGAAAAAGAATAAAAAGAAAAAAAAAAAAAGGAAGAGAAAAATGAAAGAGGAAAAGAAAAGATGGGGAAAAGAAATGAGATCCAATTCTCACAACTTTCGAGTCACAACTGATAAAAAAAAAAACTATTTTTAAAACAGCAAATTAAATAAATCAAAATAAACTCAATACTAATTAAAATAAAACATTAAACTCAAGTAATAAACATACTTTAAAATAAAAGGTAATTAAATTGTAGAACACTAATTAAAATCATAAAAGCACATTAAATTAATATCGCGTAAACACATTTAAATTAAATTAAACGGCTCAAAAATAAATATTAAATTAAAAATTCATTCAATAAAAAAAAAAACACGTAAAAACCGAGGTGTTACATAAGGAATGGGTAATTCTCTCTTATAGAACCGATCTTATGAGATGAGTTTAGCATATGAATTTTTTTAAAATTGATATAAAAGTTGAAAATTAAATAAAATCTTGCTAGAATATTATTTTTTAATATTATTATTATTTTAAGATTTGACTTGAATTGTTTATTATATTTTATATGTAAATTTAAAAAAATTATAATAATAAGATAAGATGAGATATTTCTTATATGTAAACGAGATGAATACCATTAATACGACAATCATGATGTCAAAGTTGTGATTGGATTTTTCGACTTTTAAATATTTTTTCTGATTAATACAGCTTGTTTGTCACGTCAACGGTGTTACGCGAATGTTATGCGCTTAGTGTTAGGACTTGTATTACTCTTGTTGAAAACTACTCTGTTTAGAATAATTTATCCTCTGCATAATATATTAGATAAGAAAAGGTGAAATGAGACAGTTATCAGGAGTCCTAAGAAGGATTAATCTTAAAACACAGATTCCTCTGTGTTTGATAGAAACAGTGCAGAACTTATGAATGGGTTGTCCAACTTTGTCGTTTCCATGCTAAATTTGAAGTCTATTTTCTACAATCTCAAGCAAAATAACAAACATCATGCAGATTGGGAGATAAGCTCAAGGGTGGGTTGCCTACCCATTTATTCAAAGCAAAAAGATGCTCAAATTACAAAATCAAAGCCTGACTTGGGTCATTTCTGTACCTCACCAAGGCAATATGACAAATAGAAGGGAAGTTTAAAGAGCTGCAAGAATGGATAGAAGGTTTTATAAGTTGTAATAGACATCAGGGTCTATCCCATGGCATACTTTTGTGTCCAGCTCCGAGCAGATGACTCATATTTCACTTTATCAGTCTTGCACATGTGAGCAATCTCAGGGACAAGTGGATCGTCAGGGTTTGGGTCGGTAAGCAATGAACATATGGAGAGCAAAACCTGCAAGAATCACTCCAATAAAAAAGGGCAGAGTGAGGGATAAAAAATTGAGCATTTGGATACAGTAAAAGAAATAAATTGATAGCATTCCTATCAAAATTGAAAAAAAAAAGAAGAGACAATGTTGTGATTAAAAGCGCCAGTGTTAAGAACTAGATCAAGCATCTATAGACAATTAAAGAGAGTAATTGCTATGATGTGAGCCTTCAAATATATCACCTTGGATATTGTGAGTGCAGGGCTCCATTGTTCCTTGAGTATGTCCAAGCATATATTTCCATTACTGTTTATGTTTGGATGGAAGACCTTGGTCCTGAAGGCGACCTGCAAGCAATTTTATGCAGCAGAACATCAAACTTTTTTCCTTGTTCGTTTTCTTTTTAAGTCGGGTTTAAGATTTGAAGGACTGTAACCAAACCAATGGTAGAGAGCAATGAACTAACACTATACCTTTGGGGGTTTGAAAGGATAATCAGGTGGGAAATGGATTGTCACAAGGAAAACACCGCCAGCATAGGGACTGTCATTTGGACCAATTATGGTTGCTTGCCAATGGAACATATCCTCAGCCACAGGACCTGAAAATGCACCAATCAGCAATCATGTATTTTTTTTTTCCAGGAATAAAACTAGTCCTTATTAAAGCTCATCTCCATTTTCTCTATTTCCTCTAACCTGCACTGCATGAAGTTGGTGGGTCTCTCTGCAAATCCTTGAGCTCCTTCGATATTCTCTTTGATGCCATTAAAGAAAGTTCAGAATTATAATTTCTCAAGCTGGGTATTGAGGAATTGAAGAGAGAAATTGGGTTCTGCAAAAGAATGAAAACAAACTGTGGGCACACTGCTGAAGGGAATGTGCCAGGTGGTGGTGTATTTAATAGGGGTATTGGAGGAGAGCTAGAAATGAAGAGGTCTAGAACTCCTTTTGGACAGATGAAAGTGGGCACCGTATAAATTCCATTATAAAGTTGCAAGGAAAGAACTATGAGAGATACTTGCTATCTTGATTTTTCTTTTCATATTTACTTTGAATTTTTTAACGTAATAAGAGATCAGCCTGGAGGCTATCAAAGATCCTTTTCTCTTGTAACTACTGTTGTCAAGCATAACTTAGCTCCAGTTTGGATTGGAAACTCATATCAACTTATCTCATCATTACAACTTTTCTAAATTCTCATACAAAATATAATAAATAATTCAACTTTTTCAAATGTCAAAACAATAATAATATTAAAAATAATATTCTAATAATATTTTATTCAATTCATCTAAAACCATCTTAACTCATCTTTGAATCCAAACGGATTAAAGATCTTACTTTCTCCCCAACTGTTCATGAGATGAAAAAGAAATGGTATTAGTTGACAGAAACTGATGCCAAAACAAGTGCTAAAAGTGATCGTGTTCGAAAGAAAGAAAACTTTTTTCACAAATAAGCAAATCGTGGATTCTAATGGTGAAGGCAAGACTTTTTATTGGGTGACTAAAGTTTTGGTGAAAGGTCCTTGGGTACTCACATCCCCATCAGATTTCTTTAGAATTACTGCTATTGGTAGGCAGTGGATTGAATCCGCGTCCCAAAAGTAAATATATTCGTGCTTAGCTCAAAGAGTTGGAATGTTGAGAATCTGGGGCTGTACACCACAAATAATTTCAAAATCCATTGAAAGGAAAACGGAAGCAATATTCTGTCCACAATGAAAATTTTGTATTGTTCGTTTCCAGGATAACTTTTTGACAAGCAAGTTGCGTCTTGTACTGTCATGCTTCAGCAAAATCTCCAAGCAAATGAAAGAGAGGCCGAGGAAGAGGATAGTGCTTGCTAACTTATTCGTATTTTTTTTAATATGCGAAACTCGTACCAAGAAACTAGAACCAAAACACCGTGCATTCAGAAAGCCTGGATACATTACTTGATCCAAGAACTTAAATGCATGAGTTTAAATCCAAGGATGGTTATTTAATATATATTTCGATGCAAATCAATACACGTAGAGCTTAAAATATACTGAATCAAAACATGAACATTAGCATGTCTACACGAGGAAACAATGGGTTTTAGAGTTAATGCATAGGCTAAATCTAGCCTGAAACAGTAAAGCTATGCGATATACCAAGCAGTGTGAATCATTAATATACAAATCGGCACAAAGCCAATAAAATGACAAAGGCAACTTGATGCTTCGAAAAAAGGTCCTACTTCTATCAGTTGATACTACAGAACAGATGATTTCTTCCTCCAGGTTTCGAATTGTTAGAGACAGAGACTGTGAGAGACTGCAGGCATGCATGCATGATTGGTGATAACATCTTCCAGGGAACGATTTATTTCCCAATCACAGGATTTTTTTATCGAATTTCCCAATCACAATATGGAGCAGGCCTTATGTCCACTTCTCTTCTTTTTCTTCTTCTGCTTCGGTGGCTGGAGAACCACCTTTATGGCCGCATCAAAAACAGCTTTGACATTCTATTTTTACCATAACACAAATCTTGTAAAAAATGAGGCCACACCATGCTTCCCCATATTTATTTGAAAGGACAAAAATAAAATTACTTGCCTGCTGTGTTTTTGAACTGCATTCAACATAAAGTGGAGCCCCAATCAGCTTTCGCAGTTCCTCTCCCTTCAAAAGGAAAGAAAATGAGACCTTTATACCACATTGACTATGGTCATAACACCAAATACAAACAACAAATTGAGATAGATATATGATAAATGGTTGCTCAAAAGTAGGAGAAATAAACACAGAAAATAGAAGCATATACCTGGGCCGTGGTTATGGGTACTGCACCAGGATGTTCTATAAGGAACTGCTTATCATCACGAAGATCTACAAAAAGCAAGTCTAGTTACGAAAATTTTGTGCCCAAATTCACATTCTTTTGGTATTCTTTTTCCTTCTTTGGAGACCAGAGAGTAAAGTATTCATATTATGTAATCAACTGGTCATGCCACAGCTTCACCAAAATACTAAAAGATGAACTAAGAAAAACTTACAAAACATATATTCTAATTGCACGATGATGATAGTTTCCAAGGTAATTATAACATAGACATGAGTTTCTTATCAAAATTTACGATGAAATTATACAGATATGCATCAAATTGGTGTTCAATGGGGGAAAACTTTAAACATAAATGTTCTAGAAGCATTTTTGGCTGAGCTAAGCTTGGGTAAATATGCTGAAGCTTCTTTAGTGTCGAAATTGTTACTAAGTTTTTTTGTGTTGTTTTGTTTTTCCTCTAGTCATCAGGCTCATTAAAACCTACTTAATGGCAGCAAGATATGAAGAATGAGGCAGCAAATATCTAAACTTTGGTAAATACATTCAAAAGCACAACTAGCAATCACCAATATGGTGGCATAGAGACATACATCGCATGCAAAAAATGCAGATCAACAGTGACACATGAATACGAAAAAAAACTAGGGGGGTGTGATACTCCATATGATAAGTGAAGGTGGTGTATGTGATCCTACACTGCTTGGAAATGAGAAGTTCTTGCTGTTTATAATGTTCTGATGTGGCTCCAATTGTATCATTGACTAGTTCTTTTTGAGTATAGGTCATGTGATTTTGGGCCTTCCATTGAGGCGTTACAAATGGTATCAGAGCCTATCTCAAACAGAAATGTGGAAGTTGAGCTGTGCCACCTACAATAGATGAGCCAAACGAGGATGTCGGGAATTTAAGGGGGGAGATTGTGATACCCCAAATGATAAGTGAGGGAAGGTGGCGTATGGGATCCCACATTGCTTGGGAATGAAAAGTTTTTGCTCTTTATAAGGTTCCAATGAGACTCCAATTATATCATTGACTAGACATTTTGGAGTATAGGTCATGTGGTTTAGGCTTTTCATTGGAACGTTATAGGGGAAGGGATGTAGAAGTAGTTTTTATATGAGCAGTAGTTGGAAATTCCTTAAAATCATTAGATACTAAAAACATGAATACAGAAGGGGTGAGGGGAGGTAGAGATGGTTTTTATATAATCAATACTTGGAAATTCCTTAAATCATTAGATACTAAAAAACTGGGACTAAAACTAAAATTTGGTATATGATGTGAGAAGGAAATCTCAATCTTGAATAGAAGCAACAGGATTGAACCCCCAACATAAAGATGTAAATAAATAAGCATTTGGAGCAACAGTCTTTCATATATAGCAAAAAGAGAGGGGTAATTCAGAAGAAACACCAACTTAATACATTATAAGCAACATTTAGAAACAAGCACATCATAGTAAAACATACAAAAAACGTGAGCGTAAGAATCTAACCAAGTTTTGTGCCAACAAGTACAATTGGAACACCAGGTGCATAATGCCTCAATTCAGGAATCCACTGAACAGTAAGAAAAGAACAAAGAATTTATCAGGCATCTTTAGAAATAGAGGGGAAAAAAGTATCCACACAGTAAACAACACTTAGGGGATGCTTGTGAATGAGATGAGAATTTTGTGAATAGAAGTAAGATGGTTTGTGAATAGTAGTGAGATAGTTTGAGTTAAGTATTTATTGGGTTTTGGAAATGAGAGAGAAAAAGTTGAATAAAAAATATTATAAAATTAAAATATTATTAGAATATAATATTTTAATATTACTTTTGTTTTGAGATTTGAAAAAATTCAATTATTTTTTGTGTTTTGTTTGGAAGTTTGGAAAACTTGTAATGATTAGTTTGGAAAAGTTGTAATATTTAGTTTAAAAATGTTTGTGTTTGAGTGATGTTTGAAAAAGAAATAAGATGGGATGGGATGGGATAAGATGAAAATTATTTCCAAACAACCCCTTACTTTCTTTGCAACATTTTCATAACTAGCCTTGCTTATGAGAGAGAATGCAAGTAGGAAGGCATCAGCCCCACGATAGCTCAAAGGCCTCAGCCTATTATAATCCTCCTGGCCTGTTCCATAAACCTAAAACATCAAACTCATGACAAGAAACCCTCAAAGTTTACAGAAGAAAAAACTACAGGTCTTGAACTTACCGGCAGTATCCCACAGACCTAAATTTATAGTGCTCCCATCCACAACTACATTTGCGCTGAAATTGTCAAAGACAGTCGGCACATAATCCTGTTCACCAACATATCGTAAATAAACACAGAAAGTTACTATCAGCCCCACCCAGAGGCATTTCCATTTATTACTTATATAACAAAAAGAGGCATTCCCATTTATCAAGCGAATAAGGTTATAAAAAGGGTATAACCAGAGATTCATCATACAATGACCAAATCGCTTCAAACTTCCTTTTTTAAAAAATAAAAATAAAAATTAATTACTAATCAAATTTTGGATTAGAGTCTCAATTCACTTCTCTTTTTTTTTTTTAAACTATTGGCACAGGGTGTCTCAGAATAACGTCCCGACTAATCCCACCCTTGGCAAGGAGTTTCTCTCAAATGCATCTCAGGTAATTCAAGGGAAAAATTCCCCCGTCCGATGGCCCATAGGAATTGTTTGCATCCAAGATGATTCGAACCTTAGACCTGGAGGGAGCATACCACCAAGACTAAGGCCTTTACCACTTGAGCGTTGAGTGTCAATTCAAAGTGAATATAAGAAACTTCTTAGGGAAAGCTACAAGCGTCGAGCGATGAATCTAGAAATTCTAAAAAAAAATCTAGAAATTCTAATTTTACCAATCCTGCAACTACCTGGCTTAGTTAAGGTGAGCCTTTTCATTTATCTAGATTGAGAAACCAATCAAGGGATTAAAAGAACAGATCCATAAGAAAATATTCTCCATAAAAGTAAAACCCACCCAATGAAAGCGGAGCCTCTTTCTTCAAGAAAGAATGATCCAATTGCCATATGATAAGAGATGAAGCCCTGTTCTAGGCAATTAGAACAGTAATAGAAAAGATTAAGAAAAGGCATCAATCATTCCAAGTTGTCCAAAAATATGTGATTCAAGATTTACACTCTTTTCTAGTCCTCGAATTTCTAGAGAACAAACGAAGGGGATTAAGGCATTGCCAAAGCTCTAGTCCTAAACTCTGTTTG
The DNA here is from genome assembly GCA_003123785.1 of Pterocarya stenoptera. Classification (NCBI taxonomy): domain Eukaryota; kingdom Viridiplantae; phylum Streptophyta; class Magnoliopsida; order Fagales; family Juglandaceae; genus Pterocarya; species Pterocarya stenoptera. The sequence continues at coordinate 33,998 of QEOT01122980.1, forward strand.
TTCGGTATTAAGTTCAGACTTTCATATACTGAGGCGTCTCGCTTAAAAAATGGTCTACCATGAAAGCCTTTAATTGCAAGACAAATACAAAAAGATAGCATCAGAGAATCCAATTCAATGAAATACACAGGCGTCAGAGTTTCGCAATCCTTTCTTCCCCTTATCTTCTCTCAACTCTCAGCGATCAAATAGAGAATCAAGAAACTAGACGCCATAAAACAAAATACCAAACTAGATTCCATTCAGTTTAGAAAGAACGTTTAAGACACTTTACAGAAAACCAAATTATAAACGAGAAAGAAATTGACAGACCAAGCAAAGCCCTCCGTCATTCAAAGCAAGAAATTACCATCGAAGTTGAAATCTTTCTCGTTTAAAAAAGATGAAAACTCAAGTGAAGCAAGCATTTTAAGACAAGAATGTAGTGCCAAATCACATTGACCCACCAAAACCCAAGAAACAACCAACTCAAAGGAGCAAAACAGAGAAAAAAAGTAAACATTACGTTTTCAAGTTTTCCCATCAATAATTTCGCGGGGACCAAGTAGAAAAGACACTGACCGTAGGGAAAGTGTTGCTTGTGTAGGAGATGAGCATGCATGTCTTCCCAACGGCACCGTCACCAACTGTGACACACTTTATGAATCTTGAAGCACTCATTTTTTTTTTCCTTCTTATCTTGCTCTTGTTTCTATTCTTCAGCAGCTATAACACCCAGCTTTCAGATTGACAGTACGTTGCCCCCAAACCCAAGGCACACACACTCTCGGGGGGAGAGAGAGAGAGGGAGAGAGACGAGGAGGAATAGAGAAGCTGCTGGGCCTAAGGAGCCAACGCTTGCCAGCTATACGTTTTATTTTACCGCAATTACCAATCCCAGGCCCCAAATCTCAACCTTGCTGACTCATGCCCCACCAACATGTGTCACCATTTCCATTCCATTTTTTGGATACAAAATAAAATCAAAGCTCCTTTCTACTGGGAAAAAAATAAATTGTTTTGGTTAGATCAGAAACAAAGTTTTTTTCTCGAAAAATAAAGACCATGGATTTTGTAGGATTTTGAAGTTCATTTTCTGCTCACATTTATAAACACAAAGGATTTTTATTTTATTTTTCTTTTTTTATAAATACAAAGGATTAGTTATGGCAAGTGGTCAATAAAGCTTTACTTTCGTGTATTTAAAGATTAGCCTTTTGGGTTCTTTCAGTTATTTAAATTAGTAGTACTCTTGGATTTTATGGGTTTTGGAAATCATTTTGTGTTCACATGTAAGCAAAGACAAGGGAGTAGTTTATGGCAAGTGGTCTATAGATATTTACTTTATGTATTTTAAGATTAGCCTTTCGGGTTCTTGGAGTTATCTGCAGTACTATTGCTATATATTAGTTAAGTTTTGAGAAATTTACCTGATATTATTGTCTATAATTAAGAATAATATATATTAGAATAATCTTTTAAAATGCAAATAACCTAATATTGGGAAACTAGAGCACAACTTCATTATAAAAAGGAAAAGGAAAATCATGTTTTCCTAAGTACAAGATGTTGATATTTCTTGTATTTTGATACTAATCATAAAAATGCAAAAGGTATTGGTAATTAAGAAAGAAACACAATATATATATTTATATATATATTGAAAACTAGGACAAAGGAGCAAGCCAAAAAGATTGAGAAATAGAATAATCTATTTGACTTGTTCTCAATAGTCACGAAATGATCTATGATCTAATTAGCATGTGTATTTTTTTTTTAACTGTGAACAATAAACTTTTGGGAGGTGGTATAATTAGCAGCTCTTAATTGGGAGAATTCACCTGTGATTTTTATGTATTGCAATTCATTATTAACTAAGATGAGAAATGCTAGCTTGATCTGTATATAAAGAGATCTTAAGAACAAAAAAATTACAAAATAACGTGGCATAACGTGAAACATCGATCACACCTACTTAACAATACAAGTTTTTTTTACAATCTAACGTTATGCATTATATCCAGGTAGCATATATATGATCAGTTTCTAAGTTTTTTCTCTCGTACGATCTCTTTTTATACCAAGTATGTGTCGATCGAACATGAAGTAATTAAGTAGTGGGTGAGATATCAATTAATTGATTGACATCGATCACTGACCTAACAGCTCCCTAAACAACTTGTACGTGCTTATAGAACATCAAGCACACATGAACACATGGGCAGGCAGCATGCAATCTCACTGGATTTTTTTTTTTTTTGATAAATATGAAATATATATATAAATATATAATATAATAAACTGACTTAACGATGGCTGTCGATGTACGTCAAAGTGACTGATCTAAAATGCACAATTGAGTGTATAATTGGTTAGGCTTGCCTTCTTGAGGAAGCAAATATACATACATATGTATATATATAAACATCCAGCTTGGTTTCATATTGGAGAAGTCAATTAATAATCATGTCGAGCTAGCAAGCAAACCAGATGGGGAGGTAGCCGCCACAAGGGATGGAAATAAGCCAAGTGCATGATTGAAGAAGGATCGAGAGCAGTACGTACGTTGATTTGGTTGGTATGCATGCATGGCCCTTAATTTCATGTCGTACGTGGAGAGTTTTCTGGACCCATCGCACTCAAATAACAGAACCAGTACTACCATAATTAAAAAAAAAAAAAAAAAATCAAACGATTAATGGAAAATGTCACGGCAACGTCATAGGAGACTTGCAGGTACTTTCATACACGAGGGTTAAACTACTGCATGGATGACAGCACATGATGCAGATGCAGACGTAGTGACTAGGACGTACGTTCCCAAGCATGGGTTAAGGCGATGATCAATAAATATCAATTTATATATAAACTTATAAAGTCGCTCTCATGACTAACAACTCATGTGACCAAACAACTTGTCCGGATCTGCATCTTTTATCATCTAAGCAACATCACATTATGCACTTTCAACTTCCTAAGGTTAATTTTTCAGGGCCTCCCTCCGTCCCCATGATAGAAACAAGCTCATGTCCGTGACACCTCTTAAGACATAAAAATAGGGTTATTTTCTTGCTTTTGATGCGTACAGATAAAGCTTGATCTTTTGATAATCCCAACGGAGAACTAATTGATGTTTAAGTTATGTATAAACAAAAGGTTTAAGGACACATCGAGAGGTCAATACCAACTCCACGTGCATGGATGACCGACTTTCCTCCTCCTACCTCTGGATTCCACAATCTTTGTATCTGCCTCTCTCTATCTCTCTAACTTCTTTGGCTAACTTATAAATTAGAGGAAGGAGATTCGTGAACGAAACCTGGTTGGTGATAACCGTAAGGTTGCTGGTCTTGACTGAATGTACTCTCTTCGAGTTGAAGATTTAGGGCTTGTTTAGATATTAAGAATAGTTTAAAATATTTTTGAATATTAATAAAATAATAGTTGATAATTTGTGAATAGTAATGAATAATTTGTAAATAAATAATTTGAAAATATCTGAAAAGAGTTGTGTCCCAAACAAGCCCTTAAATTATTAGCTAAAAAAGTCGATAATTTATTTGATCCATGTGAAGTAAACACAATACATAAGTCCTGAGAATTAATCGGATAAAAGACATTGCATTTGCACAATTTACTGGTTCTCTTCATGAAAAAATATAAGCTCTAAATCCAACTCAAAATTATTATTTTAACTTCTAGAATATATACTTAATATACTTGAAAATGTGGAGCTAAGTATTTGCTACAAATATTACTTTATTAAGGACGGATTTTCATGAAGAAAGAGCTTCCTACGAGGTGTGTAGGAGAGATTCCAAAATTATCAAGACTCCGATCTTTTCTTTTCTTTTTTTATGTCAGAAAACCTCTCCAAAGTAGGGCCCATTCGGACCCATTCCTGTAGAGTAAACTCCGGTATCAAGACTCCGATCTTTAGAGGGAAAATAATGAATGATCTTCTGACTAAGAACTTTGAAAAGGAGCAGCTCCCTGAAATACGTTCACTAGATTGCATCATTTGGGAGCTGTGGTTCCCAACCATCAAATATGAATTCTATTGTTCCCTGATGCTACCTGATCCCCATTGTCGGATTTCAACTTCCAACGAGTTGGAGCTACATATAAGACACTCACAATTCTTCATCTGAACTAACAATATCTAATTGAATCAATTTTCCTATATCTTGCCTGGTTTTGTTGACCACACCTAGTCCATGCTGCTCAGCTTTCTTTCTCTTTGCATCCGGTTGCTGATTTCCAATTACAGATGACTCTTCTTCCATGGTAGATGATTTCCTGAGAAATGACAGATAAGTCTTCCAAAACTTAAAGCAAGCACCAAAGGCCTGTATATCACAATGACTCATAGTGCATTGATTCACCTTTTCTCGGACATGTTAATAGGTTGTTTTGGCACTGTTGATTGTTTATCTGGATTCGTTGAAATCATTTTCCCTGCGATTAAATGGAAAAAGTAGCTCAGAATGAAATCTCATGAAATCACAATGAGCATATGAAAACCCGAGATCATAAACCTGTAATTGCAGTAAGGAACCTTATCCCTTGTGAGTATGTTCTTGTCATCACTTTACCTGCATTACTGTTACAATTAAAAACAATCTTCAATAAATGAAAAAATGCAAATATTTTCACAACAGAAACAATATATTGTATCCATGTCAAACCTAAGTGTCTTTCTGAGTCCTTCCACAGAAAGTAGTTTTAATGGTTCCGTGGGCTCTTCTAAAGAATCAACCATGCAAATCCCTTCCGGATTGAGAGAATCCCTAAATGCAGTTCCTAGGTTCCTGTTAATGAAACAAACAAGTTGAAGGCACCTGTAGCAAGAAACTGAAGACAATTGAAGCGAGTTTATTATTGAAATAATGCAATTAGTAGATAATGGCCTGAAGAGTTGTATGACACTACACACTAATCACCTACCCTCCCTTGAGCTCAGCTCGATTTGTGACACGTTTCTCTGAAGCTTTCTGTAGAAATAAAGCAGATGGTAAATGCTTTCGATTTGGCTTTGAATATAAATTAGTCAAACAGATTGAAGCATATATGCTTACCAATGTATGATATTTACAACATATTCCACTGAGCCTGAAATACCATGAAGACTCGAGATATCAAAAAATTTCGTGGGTCAGGGGATAAGAAGAAATATCATGCTACAAAAATACACACAACATCGATAATGGAATTATGGGTCAGCTGCTAACGGGAAGACAAATGATTAAGTTGCCATACAATGAGATGTGAGTTTGAGAGATGCACATTATAAAAATGCCATGACCTACCTTCATGACATTTTGACCGAGGACCTCTGATGAAAAGTTACAAAAGCGCTTCCTTTGGTTCATTTTCCACCCATATGATCACCACACAATCCTTTGAGTGCAGACCAGAAGATGCTACTCACAAACACATGCTCTCATTACTTGACCTATCAGCTAAAAGTAATTGTGCTAATGCTACAGAATATCAGATCAATGGTTTTTTGCATTTCAATTTTCACCCGATATACCCAGAAAACTGCAAACCAGGAAATTTATCATAAAGACTAATCTCAGCAATGGTTCTGTGAAAAGTAACCACAGAACAGATATCCAAGGAGCTCATGGAAAACTCTCCTTTCCGGTGGTGGTGGATTTCAGTTTGTGTTTATCTAATCTTGTTACTTGTAGGTCTAATGCTCCCCCTATGTTTTACTGGTTGACAAGTACTTGAGAAAGGCTATTCTAGAACCAACTCATCATGGCAGATGACACACTTATGATTTCACACAACTAGATTTATTTCAAACTCAATTACTGACAGTGAATGTTGTGAGCAAACCCCAAGGGGTTGGCCCAAGTGGTGAAGGCCTTGATCTGATGATCATGGGGTATCACTCTTTTCAAGGTCTAAGGTTCAACACCTCATGGGTGCAAACAATCCTTTGGGGCCACACCCCCTGGTAAAGCCAGCGATTTAACCAATTCCATGTAGGGAAACTTCTGAGGGTGTTGTGCATAGGACCGGGGTTTACTCTGCAGGAATGGGTCCAGAGGGCCCTGCCTTGGAGAGGTTCCCCGACATAAAAAAAAAAAAAAATGTTGCGAGCAGTTCATTCCATAATACAAAGAAATGCAAGGAATACCTATAACCTACTTATTTATGACTATTGTACAAGGCATCCCATCCTTCCTTTTTCCCTTACAAACTCCATAATCAACTGCAGTTCCAATCTTTAAAATTTGAGTAGGAGAATACACACTCAGAGAAAACCCTGTACCCTGCAAAAACAGAAAAAGGGAAATTTCAATATATCGGTGAACCTTAACAGACATTTCTATTGACACATGATGAGTTGATAGTTGATACCACTGCATCCTTGCGTACAGCACAATTGAACAATGCAAAGACTGTTCCAGCCTGCTCTTTCCAGTTCTTCTGATAAGCATAACCGAACAAGAAAAGAGAAACGGTATTTTCATCTAGACATCCCACCTTCCATATACAATAGTTCTTTCCTGTAGAACTGGTCTTTGGAGTCCCCTTCTCAGTCAACACTCCAACAGTTGCCCAACAACCCGACAGAGTGTCCCCTACCAACAAGTTCCTACAACATATCCAATATCTGAAATCACTACCATCACTCTGTTTAAATCAAATTAAGCTTGATGCAACATTTGAAGTGCTTGTCTATAAAAGTGCATTTCAAAGATTGATAAGGGTGTTTTATAACTGAATGAAACAAACATCTTATTTATTGTCTGCTAAAGCAAGAGAATCACTTCAAAGATTCCAAATATTAATGCTTATTTATACAATGCAAAGTGCAATCTCATACTTCATAGTTGATAACTGAACGAAACAAACATCTGAAAACAGCTCACCGAGCTCTGCTGTACTGACCAAGCGGTTCCTGATCAAAGGAGGAATAAAAACAAATTAGACGTGAAACGATTTTAAAAACCTCCAAACTACTATAAATTTGATTTTACACTGCGTACAATTGCTCAGAAAACTGCACATAAAGAATAAAAAAGTAATCTTGTTTCTCATGTCTCAAGGCTGTTGTTGGGTAAAGTAGTTATTAAAAAAAAAAAAGGCTGTTGTTAGGTAATGTATGTGGCGAGGGCGAGGAAAAGTTGATAAGCGATCAAAGATGTGTATACGAGAAGCCCAAGTGAAGGAAGGTAAGGATGGGTTGAATTAGGTAAAACACACCGTTTGGCGAGGAAGAGTTGATAAGCAATCAAAGATGTTTACATGAGAAGCCGAAGTGAAGGAAGGCGAGGAACGATCGAATTAGGTAAAAAGCACCGTTTGGAGAGATCTTGTGAAGGTACCAGGAGCTGCTGTGTTTGACAAAGACTTTTATTCAATAGGGCTTATATCTTGAGAGATCCATGCAGACAAAACAGGTCCTGCAAAGACACCTCTCCCAGAAGGACACCGTCATCTTCAGTGTCATGCTCAAGGAAAACAGTTCCTTCATGTTGTGTTCCTCAAATCCTATAAATATCAAGTATGCATTGCATCTATCTAGATTTATTTAGAAACTCCTGCCTCTTTCATTGACTTAACCATCAGAGGCATCTGCATAATCACCCGAGGTTGTTTCTCTGTTTCGCAAGAACTTATTGTGGATGTTGCAAATGCTGCTGAGAAATGTCTCAAATGAATTAAATTCCAAAACAGAATGAAATTCTCGATCGCTAAGCCATATTACTACCTGACCCAAATTAAAACAGTGCGCCGAGCTAAAAAATGAAGAGAAAAAGGACTCTAACCTCAACAACACCACCCACCCCACAAGAAAAAGTACCATTCAAAACAAAAATGGCAAATGAAATCACATAAACTACTAAAGCATATGTTTGGTTGCTGAACTAAATTCAACTCATCTCGA
>QEOT01122981.1:0-41950 GCA_003123785.1 Pterocarya stenoptera
GAAATATATATGGCATTCGATAATTGGTTGATCAAGTGATATACTTGCCAATTATCTTCCAATGAATAAAGACCCAACATTCTAAGTTGAGAATCTTTATGCTTCAAGTGTTGTAATTAGACCGTTGGTTTTAGTGGTTGAGTGGACATAATAGTTAAAGAAGAAGCTGGCACAATTGGAGATGAGATGAGATGAGATGATTTTAAATAAAAATTAAAAGTTAAATAAAATATTATTTTTTAATATTATTATTATTTTGAGATTTAAAAAAATTAAATTATTTACTTTATTTTATATAAGAATTTGAAAAAATTATAATAATAAGATGAAATGAAATGAAATAAGTTGAGATGATTTCTGAAAACCTAATTCTGAAGTGCCGGTATTAGAGAATAAATCCAAAAGAAATTATTGAAAAAGAAAAAGAAGAAGAAGATCAAACTTATAAATTCTTCTGTGATCATTCTAATTATCATTTTAATTAGATCAAAACCAACGTCAATTAGGTACTCATGACGTGACGTTGCATGGACGTGTACTCGTACGTCACTAAAACAAAAATGTCCTTTTTCGTGAGAATTTTTATCCAAAATAGTAAATATTGTTGTTAAAAATGACTATTTTTCACGATTTCGATTCGTCCGAGACTTTTTTGGAATAACTGCAATGGATGCTCCTAATTGCCGCAAATTTAATTGTTGTCTCAAATACTATTATTTCTTGCATGTGATGGTCGTTGGAAATATAAAGTTTTTGTGAAAAATATGTCACACACGAGTAGAGTTTGCTTACGAGAAAAGTTTTTTGTGGTGAATGATGTTGTCGGAAATATCTATTTCAAACAATAAATATGGTAGGAAATATTTTTTGCAATTTGTTCTCATCAAAAATAGTCTTTTACAAAAAAGAAAAAAAAAATACTAGCAAAAATAGTATCATAGGCTCACAACCTTATAACTAAAATACATAAAAAAAATGTGAATAATATATTACAAAAAAGAAAAGGATGCAACACGCAAATCCTTTGATGGAAGAGAACTCTCCATAATCTTCTCAGAGGATTACGATGTGGTGGAGAAGATAATATTGAATCCTCGAGGATCTGTTATGAACAAATGGAACAAAATACTCTTATTGGCATGTTTGGTTTCATTAGCCACTGGTAAGTAAAAAAACAGGGGGTCCACAAAAAGTGAAACCAAACATGCCAATAAGAGTATTTTGTTACGTCTGTTTAGAACAGTTTTTTAAAGATCCAATATTATATTCTCCACCACATCGTAATCCTTAGAGAAGACTCTGGAGAGTTCTCTTCCATCAAAGGACTTGCTTGTTGCATCTTTCTCAGTCCTCTTCAAGCTCAAAATCAATAATCGATATACAATCAAAATAAAAATAACCTTATACAGATAACACCCAAATCCTTTTCTTGTAATAGAACCCATAAACCATAATTTTACCAATCCAAAATTCCAAACACAAAATCCCAACCATATGTAAATCAAAATTCAGATCTCAACCCACCACAAGAAATTTTGAGTTTTAAAGCATTGAAAATGAAATCAAGAGAGGGAGAGTGAGAGAAACGAATGGAGAGAGGGAGAGAGCTTACTAGGCATCAATAGAGCAACGATGAGGCAACGACTCATCAACTAGATGGAGTCAGCAGGACGAGTGCGAGCCAACGACAAATGGAGAGAATTAGTGGTTAGAAATAATTTTTGCCGCAAAAAGTAAGAATCGGCGACAATTTCTTACTCATCAATAATAAAAGTTTGCAAATGTCAAAATTAATTTTTTGTGACAAAAATTATACCACCACAAAGCCATTTGTCGCAAAAAGTAATTATTTGCTATCAAATAAAAGTCCCGGAAAAAAGTCTCAAAAACTACCATTTGTTGTAGTGCTTGTCTGATTATGGCTGTATAATATGTTTTTGGATTTGAAATGGATCGATGCTCTGAGTTCTAACCTCGTTCGTCGTACGAATGAATATATATTATTCTCAAGTACTGCTTTGACCAGATTAATTTTATATAAATATTAAAATCTTTTCTTAAATCTTTTCAAGTAGGAATATATATAATGGAAGCAGTTGGCGAATTAAAAGAGATTAGTCAACCAAAAATGACAAAAAAGCTAGCAAATAATTAAAGTGACTTTCTATATGTGGGTACGAATAATTACAAATATTCTAATATTAATTAATAAATTGATTATCATGTGGATCACCTTTTTATATTTGCTTTCATGAAGGTGGAAACAATGGTACTTCATGGTGTTTCAACCAACGTGAGCCTTTCTCCTACCTAATCCTCTAAATGCTTTCCATTTTTTCTTGATGGTGGGGTTTGAGTTTTTTTAAAATAGATTGTGGAATACTTTAGAGCTATGAATGCCAAATTCAAAAAAGAAAAATGTTTTAGCCGAAATCATAAAAATAAACTAATAAACTGATGTGTCTTGACGTGGTACATTAGATTGTAAATATATTTTTATTATAAAGTTTATATATTTATTTTTATGAAATATCTTTCTGGTTATAGTCATTCTCAATTTAAAATAATTGATTTTGCATATATTTTCTTTCATTATTTTGGCTAAATGAAAGAAGAATTCTAATCTTCTTTACAAAATTATCGTATATAATAAGTTGAAGAATCAAATATTCACCTTATTAACGATGAGAAAATACCAATTGGGTTATCAAGATTAGTGGATTTTAGTCACAATTAATCTCACAATTTCACATAACGCAACATTAATTAGTTGCTTGCTAGATGATGAGAAGTGTGATCATGACATCAGCATGATGCCTTCATATATTTGCACCTTTTCATAATTAAAACATATATTATATGTATATTTTGGTTAAAAAACCATAAACTAATACAGTTTATTGCCATTCAACAGCATCGCCATAAAAAATACGAAAGCAGAAGATTACCAGAAAAACGATTCCAAGTCAGCGACAAGATTATTTGATTGGTTGTGCAAAATTGACTCTTGCAGCTAATTCACGTGTTTTGAAAGTTCTCTCTCTCAAGCAAGCAAGAGAAAAACCATCCAAGACTGCGACATTTTATAGTCCCCAAGTCAATGTTAAAAGACAAACATCTCTGTTTGGTTTTGCGTTTCTAATTTCTACCAATTTTAATCCTCTTGTCATATAAAATTTTGAGGAATCTAGATGAGAGATATGCATACTGATTTTCTGCATCTTATACATTGCATATTTATCATTTTTCATGATTGACCTATCTTTGTGTCAGTTAGTTGTTTAACTTACTGAGATTTCGAGTAAATCTCATCCTTTGATAAGACCACTATCATTCCAAATAGAAGTTGTGTCAAGAATCAACCAGGACGAGCTTGATGGAGCACTAAGTTCGCATGATTGAGGAGGAGTCGGATCTGGAAAGGAAACTTGACTTAATTTTGATGGCACAAGTCATTTATACTTTAGATCGCATGAAGATAATGATATTACTTTGTATATAAGTCTATGCTACTTTAGTACTTTGAACATGATGATTATCTAATGAAATTGAGATGTTTTAGTTATTCCAGCATATTTTTCACCTTAACCTTTTATTTCTGCTGCGATTATTGCATACTGTTAGTTACATACTATGATGCATTCCATATTAACTGTCATAAACGGTAGTATATAACATTGTGTTGCTTGTCTCGATACTTTAAGTCTTCGTTCCATCCCACACGGAGATTGGGGGCGTCACAGGAAGATAAAACTCCTAAAGAAGAGACAGAGTATCTGGCAGAAAAAGATAAAATAGGAACTTATATTGTCGTTTTTTTGGCAATATAACTTCGCCGCAAATAAAAAAGGTAACTAATAAAAGCTCCAGCCTCTTAAATCGCCGCAAAAGGCATCTTGATTTCGAGTTATTTCATTGATTTTATTTGCAGTAATTTTTTATCGTCGCAAAAACTATTTTTAGTCGCAACTTAATGTTTGCCGCAAATAAAGGAAAAACTTGTTTACGGCAATTTTATTTGCGTGGAGTAATTTTTGTCGAAAAATGTGGGTTGCAATGTTTCTTCCACTTGCCAGTAATTAGGGATTGCGATTAAATACTAGTGGCCGAAAATAATTTTTGTCGCAAAAAGTAAGAATTAGCGACAATTTCTTACTCATCAAAAATAAAAGTTTGCAAATGTCAAAATTAATTTTTTGCGACAAAAATTACATCGCCATAAAACAGTTTGTTGCAAAAAGTAATTATTTATTGTCAAATAAAAGTGCCGGAAAAAAGTCTCAAAAACTATTTGTTGTAGATGCGTGTCTGAGTATGGCTGTTTAATATGTTTTTGGATTTGAAATGGATCGATGCTCTAAGTTCTAACCTCGTACGTCGTACGAATGAATATATATTATTCTCATTCTCAAGTACTGCTTGCATGCGCGCTTTCTTTCAAATAATTAATATTACCACCTCACAAATAACGAAGTTCTAAATTAGCTAGCCATGCATGCATGTGTCATGAATTTGTAGATCGAGTTCCTAATTCTGATCATGATCTCAATACACAAATCAATCAAGATTTAGGTCTCATTTGCTTACAAGGATAAAACACACAATTCTGAAAAATTTTCTAAGTTTTGTATTGTTAGATTATCTCTGAAAATGAATATCTATTTTTTATCTCATCTCTCATTAACTTATTGTTTATGAACTATACTATACTTGAAAAAAAGCTGACCTGACTTTACTATTTTGTACAAAAAAATTAATCTGCCTTCTGACTTTGGTTTACCATTTTGTACGGTTAGTTTATACAGACACATCTAGGAAAATGCCGGTTGGGCACAGATTCAATTTGTGTTACTGTTCATGCACGGATTAAACTATTTTGTTTATATTTTATTATAAAAATTAATATAATTAAAAGTGGATCCCACCAGTATTAAAAAAGGCTAAAAAAAAGAGGTAAAACGCAACACAACCCACAGGAGAATGCCAAAATGTAACTCTGAAAACATTTGTACTGGTTGTGGGTCCTACAACTATAAATACTTCACAAAAAAGTCAAGTTAATCTCATCTCATCTCTATAAACAAACACATATTTTATCTTATCTAAACATATCTCACTATTATTTACATATGTATTAAAAAATTTCATTTCATCTCATCTCATCTCTAAAAACAAACAAGACTTCGAATCACAAAATTAACCAATTAATTAATGATCGATCAACTTTTGACATGATTAATTTTATACAAATATTAAAATCTTTTCTTAAATCTTTTCAAGTAGGGATATATGTAATGGAAGCAGTTGGCCAATTAAAAGAGACTAGTCAACTAAAAATGACAAAAAAGCCAGCAAATAATTAAAGTGACTGTCTATATGTGGGTATGAATAATTACAAATATTCTAATAGCAATTAATAAATGGATCGAAGAGGTCCTAGCTAGATGGAATATTATGTAGTGGGATTACCTTTTTATATATATTTGCTTTCATGAAGGTGGAAGCAATGGTTCAAGGTGTTTTACCAACGTGCAGCTTTCTCCTACCTAATCCTCTTAATGATTTCCATTTTTTCTTGATGGTGGGGTTTGAGTTTTTTTTTAAATAAATTGTTGAATACTTTAGAGCAGTGAATTACAAATTTAAAAAAATAAAAAAAATTTTAGCCACGATAAGATTTTATAAAAATAAATTCATAAATTGATGTTCTTTGATGTGGTATGTCAGATTCTAAATATATTTTCATTATAAAGTTTATATATTTACTTTTATAAAATCTCTTTCTGATTGTAGTCATTCTCAATTTAAAATAATTGATTTCAGTCACAATTAATCTCAGAATTTCACATAACACAACATTAATTATAAGTTGCTTGCTAGATGATGAGAAGTATGGATGCATGCGTAGCAATGAGTGTGATCATGACATCCTTCATATATTTGCACCTTTTCATAATTAAAACATATATATTATGTATATTTTGGTTAAAAAACCATAACCTAATACAGTTTATTGCCATTCAACAGCATCGCCATAAAAATTACGAAGGCAACAGATTACCAGAAAAACGATTCCAAGTAAGCGACAAGATTATTTGATTGGTTGTGCAAAATTGACTCTTGCAGCTAATTCACGTGTTTTGAAAGTTTCTCTGTCAGCAGGAGAAAAACCATCCAAGACTGCGACACCACGCTCGGCTTCTCTGAATTCCCTGCCTCCGGGGCTTCCAAGATTGACAGTCGGTTTTCCTCCCTGAGAGACCTGCGCCTGCACGCGCCACTGCCAACTCACCATTGCACTGTTCATCCGATTTTGTGGAGTTCTGATTTTCAGTGCTTTGTTTGGTGTTTGGTCTCTGTTTTTTGTTCTTTTGTTGACCCAAGTAAGGTGTTGTGCTTTTGGATCGGACGTAATCTGGGGCAAGAGCTAATCGAGAGTGGTGGGCGATGTCATGGCTGGTGATCGTACGACTAGTGCTCACTCGTAGGGGCAGCCTGCGCAGTGGAGGCTGTTGTGTTCGTGCGGGAGCTGGGTGATCGTGCCGTCAGGGCTCGAGATGCCGATGCTTGCGGTGGGCGTGACGTCCGGGATCACACCAGTGCTTGTGGTTCTGTAGTTTAGTTGATAGTTAGTAGTTGTTTAGCTGTTTATAGTTTTGTAGTTGTTTTGTAATTTTTAAGTTTTAAATAATATAGAAATAGGCGATTGGATTTAGTATCCATTGCTGTGTCCCATACTCTTCCTCCCTGGGAGGGTAGAGGGGGCCTTCAAGTTCTGTTTTACAGAATGCTTTCTCTGATAGGAGAGAGTTTCTAGTGAAGTTAAGACAAAGTCCACTACAAAGTATTTTGTGTGTGGGGAAGCTCCAGAGCTTAGGCGTAGTTTGACTTATAGTCTGGTTTATTCCATGTATTGATAAGTCACAAATGTAACTTCGAATCATTAATGAAACGAGTCTGTTTCCTTCAAAAAAAAAAAAAAGTGGGATTAAATTCTTATTGTTCAGGACGTGTGAACTATTCACCAACGCACTCTATCTGCAAGAAACTAACAGCCCAAAGTATCAGGCACTTCCGGTGCCTAAGTTACTGATACGTAAACGAGAATATCACCAAAATTCTTAGGTTTTGAGAGTGAGATGATAATTTTTTATTTTATATAAAAATTTAAAATATTATATTTTAATATTATTATTATTTTGAGATTTAAAAAAATTGTTTTGAAATTTGAAAATTTTGAATTATTTATTATATTTTGTATGTAAATTTAAAAAATTGTAATGATAAGATAAAAATTTTATATTTAAACTTAGTTACCAAACATAATCTAAATGTCAAGTTATATAAATTGTTATCTTCTTATCACATATACAGGTATGAAGAGTTGTTGATGAGTACCAATTACAAGCTCGAGCCTCTTGTTGCCCTTATCAGCTTAATATGATAAACTCTCGAGAAGATCAAGCTTATCCCAACCTGCCGGTCTAATTATCTAATGTGGCCCGCGTGACGGTTATCTTAGTTACCAAACATAGCCTTTCTTACTTTGGGCTTATATCCAATGGACTTCCTGATGGCGCCCAATCCTTTCAGGGTTATGAGTGTTGTTCCACTTATAGTGAGTATTTGATACCTTAATAGTAGACCAATTTTTTTTTTGAAGTATAAACCAGTATCTCTTTCATTCATTCACTATCAACAATATTAATCATTACAGTATTTCTCCCTCAGCACATAATTCATGATCTGCAAGGGACCCTCTTCTATCCACACTAGTTCTTCATTACAATTAAGTGCCATTTTTGTAAGTAAATGAGCTATGTTATTCGCTTCTCTGTAAGTAAAAGACAGCA
Organism: Pterocarya stenoptera; assembly: GCA_003123785.1. Lineage (NCBI taxonomy): Eukaryota > Viridiplantae > Streptophyta > Magnoliopsida > Fagales > Juglandaceae > Pterocarya > Pterocarya stenoptera. Next base: position 7,854 of record QEOT01122981.1, read on the forward strand.
ACCAATTTGAATTTGCTGCAAGAAATCTTCTCGTATCTTCAATTAAAATGCCGTAATCTGCCCATACCTCCTCTTTGCTATTCGTATCATTGACTATTACCTGTGAATCCCCCTCAACATAACACTGGACAGTCCCAATTCCGAACAAAGAACCATGGCTCTTCTTAACGCATACGCCTCAGCCATAACAGGCTTCATAACAACATCGATCTTTAAACAAAGACAAGCTAAAATATCCCCTTCTGCATTCCTACAGATGACTCCAATACCCACCCTCTTATTCTTCACATCCATGGCAGCATCCCAGTAAACTTTGTAGACCATATCAGGAGGTTTTTTCCATTTTGTCACTTCCCTCTCTATACGGCAATTCTGTATCAAGGTATTTGCTGTAATAAAATCATCTTTGCACTCTTTAGCAGCACAAAACACCCTCCTTGGGTCCTCAAATTTCTTTTCAAAGATCAAAGAATTCATTCTCAGCCAGATTCTTCTCATAATACAGGCTACCAGACTTACCTCCTCCTTACCCAAACATATATTCAGATGCTTCCACAACTCCATAAAATCCACCTCTGTATTAGCCCATTTGTGGACAGGACTCCCCCTTTCTGCCCATATATCCGAGGTTGCTGGACAACACCAAAGAGTGTGACTAATAGTTTCCACTTATCTTTCACAGATTGGACATAGGTTGGTATCACATATATTTTTCTTTGACAGGTTCAGTCTTGTAGGAATTAAGTCGTGGCAAGGCTTGCAAATGAATTGTTTTACCACTCCCTGAACATTCATCCTCCAAATAGAGTTCCACCCTGACTCATCATTTGCCACGTTTGAATGCTCAACTTTCCCATCCCTTATTCTTGAGTGCTCCAAATGATAGGCACTCTTAACAGAAAAAACCCCTTTATCAGTACAGCCCCACACCACTTTGTCCTGTACCCCGAAATTGCTAATAGGAATACTACAGATGGCTTCAGCCTCATTCTTAACAAAAATATCTTCCACCAGGCTTTTCTTCCAGGAACCAGANCGCAATAACTTGTCTCATTATCTTGAAATCAAGTCAGGTGATATGGTCTTGTATGCCGGTTATGAAACTCCACAACTATATTGGTCCATAAAAAAAGATAGCCGGAAAAACAGTAACAATGTCACCAGTGCCGGCGGCGTCCATTCTGTCTCTCTGGAGTTCAATTCATGGAACTTCTATGATCAAAATGGGGTTTTGCTTTGGCAACTTGTCTTCTCTGATAATAATGGTACCAATGCCTTGTGGGCTGTTGTTTTAGGCTCTGATGGCTCAATGTCATTCTATAACCTTCATAAGGGAAAGAGTGTCACTCCCGAGGCAACTAAGATACCTGAAAATCCCTGCAGTATTCCAGAGCCTTGTGATCCCTATTATGTGTGCTACTTTGACAACTGGTGCCAGTGCCCTTCGCCTCTCAAGTCCGAATTTCAATGCAAACCTCAGAGTGTCTCGACCTGTAATGGCTCCAAAAGTTCAGTGGAGCTTTTATACGTTGGTGAGAAGCTTACTTATTTTGCACTTGGATTTGTTCAACCCCTTCTGAAATCCAATATAAATGCATGCCAAGAAGCTTGCCTTACAAGCTGCTCTTGCCTTGTGCTGTTCTTCGAAAAAACTTCTGGGAGATGCTTTCTTTTTGACCAGATAGGGAGTTTGCAACGCTCTGGTGAAGTTTCTCCTGGTTATATTTCATACATGAAGGTCCCAGGTCGTGGCAATGGCGGACCGAGTCCTGCAAGCAGAGAGGAAAGGAAGCACATTTTATCAGTCATAGTAATCGTTCTTGCAACCATATTTGCTATTCTTGGTCTACTTTATGTAGGATACTGGTATCACCACAAAAATAAGGGATTGCTGGAACATCCTCAAGACAACCTGGAAGATGACAATTTCTTGGATAGTCTTTCCGGGGCACCAGTTCGTTTCACTTACAGTGATCTGAGTCAAGCAACCAAGAACTTCACCACAAAGGTTGGTGCAGGCGGGTTTGGCTCAGTCTACCTTGGTGTGCTGCCAGATGGTATCCGCTTGGCAGTGAAAAAATTGGAGGGCATTGGGCAGGGGAAGAAAGAATTCAGAGCTGAAGTCTCTATTATAGGGAGTATCCATCATGTCCATCTGGTGAAGCTCAGAGGATTCTGTGCTGAGGGCTCTCACCGGCTTCTTGTCTACGAATACATGGGTAACGGATCCTTAGATAAATGGATCTTTGAGAACAATGAAGGTAATCCCTTGTTGGATTGGGATACGAGATTCAACATTGCAGTGGGTACTGCAAAGGGATTAGCTTATCTCCACGAGGAGTGTGAAGTGAAGATTGTGCATTGCGATATAAAACCTGAAAATGTTCTTCTCGATGACAATTACAATGCCAAAGTATCTGACTTTGGTTTGGCCAAGCTAATGAACCGGGAACAGAGCCATGTTTACACAACGCTAAGGGGTACAAGAGGTTACCTTGCACCCGAATGGATCACAAACTATGCCATATCCGAGAAGAGTGATGTTTACAGCTATGGCATGGTCTTGCTTGAGATCATTGGAGGGAGGAAGAATTATAATACAGGATATTGTTCGGAGAAAGTCTATTTTCCCACTTATGCCTCCAAGATGTTAGAAGAAGGAAAACTGAAAGAAATCTTTGATTCTAAGCTGGAGATTGATGAGAAGGATGAAAGGGTTTCCACAGCAATCAAAGTGGCATTGTGGTGTATACAGGAGGAAATGCATTTGAGGCCACCGATGACTAAAGTAGTCCAAATGCTTGAAGGCCTTTGTACCGTGCCTTTGCCTCCAATCCTCTCCCAAGTCAGTTCTCGCTCAAGTTTCCTCAAATGGAGCAGTGACGAGGCTACTTCATCAGGACTGATCGATTCGAACAGTGAGTTACCCATGTCAGATGTTCGGCTATCAGGCCCAAGATAACGAAAGCTCTTCTATTTTCCTTTATTTATTTTTTCTAATAGAAATCTAAAAATGGCATTTTGAGAAGTTTTGTTTTAAAGTCAGTTTGGATTGAGAGATTCATCGTCTCATTACTATTCACAAATTTTAACTCGCAGATCTCACTATTATTTACAAACCATCTCAACTCATCTTATTTTATTTCTAAATCCAAACGGGTCTAAGCCTTTCTTCTTGTTTCCATTATATGCTCTACAAATTCTCCCTGCTGAACTGATATCAAGATGAATGGCCATGCCACTTTGCCATGGCTAGTATTTGTTGCCTTAGGAGAAGCTTGACCATCCCCTCGTACCCGTGAGCATTCCTATAGCCATACCTAAACAAAGGCTTCAGAACCATCAAAGTATTTAATGGTGGGGATTCTTAACATGTCTTTAATACAAAGAAGAATATCTGGCAAAAGATGTATATATATATATATATGTATAAACTTTTAATGTTGAAAACCCTAATCACTCTTTTCTACACATGATCTATCATGTGTTCTCAACTTCTCATATCTTTAAAGTTCCGTTTGGATATAAAAATTATTTTATTTCATCTCATCATTATGATTTTTTTAAATTTTTACATAAAATATAATAAATAATTTAATTTTTTCAAATTTTAAACAATAATAATATTAAAAATAAAATTCTAATAATATTTTATACAATTCTCATCTCAACTTATGACTATCCAAATCACACTTAAATTTTACCAATCTCAACTCACTGTCTAAATTACACCAAATTTCTCCGATCGCAACTCACTCTACAAATCACATCTAAGTTTCACCGAAGCCGATTGTAGCTAGCTAGCGACGTGAACGTCACTCCTCATTAAAGAAGGGTACTGCGGAAAGAAGATACCTGGTTTCGAATTACAACCTCTGAATAATTGCTGGTTTGGGCAGCAAGAATTCTCATCTCATCTCAACTCATCATTACACCTTTTTTAAATCTCCATACAAAATATAATAAAAAATTCAACTTTTTCAAATCTCAATACAACTTTTTCAAATCCCAATTTAATTTTTTCAAATTTTAAAATTAAAAAATAATATTTTAAACTTTAAAACAAAACATAAAATTCTCATCTCAACCCCCAAACCTCCTAACTCTTCAATCTTTAGGATCATATCTTTAGATATTTCCTTAGATTTTCTTTGTACGAAAAGTGGTAGGTAATTCTTTGATCTTTATAGACATTACGTACGAATTGAATGTTCGCAAAAAAGGTGCAAAATAGATAGAAATGCCCACTTGAGACTATTTGAATTATTTTTAGAATATTTTATTATTATTTTTTATTTTATTATTATTTTTTATCTATTTTTTATTATTATTCTGTTGTAAAATTAAAGAAAAGTAATAAGAGAATTGAAAAATCACAATATCTAGAATTAGTTCTTCAAGAACTATATATTATTTCTCTTAACTTTCTTGTTGTAAGTCTACTACAAATGCTCCTCAAGATATCCTTTTATAGGCATAGAAGATACATGAATACATGAACCTAAAGAATGACAATACATGAATTAAAGAGATGTATGAATATGGGAAATAGGAATACATGAACATGGAAGAATTCTAATGGTCATCCATCAAATACATTTCATGAATTTACAACACTTCCCTTTGGATAATCATACACAAAGAATATGCCTAGTTAAAACCTTACCAAAGAAAACTCAGTGGAAAAAACTTGTGGCGAAAGAAAAAGAGTACAACATTCTAATGTGTCTTTGAATACTTTAGGATTGCCTCATTAAAACCTTGCCAAGTAAAACCCTATGGGAAAAACCTTAGCGAAGGAAAAAGAGTACAATCCAGATAATAATTGACTTCTCCTCGTAGGTATGCAAATCTTCAATTGTTCATGATGAAAGATCCTTGAGTCGTCGCATTCTAATATTGTGTATCAACTTTTTGAATGTTGCAGTTGGTAAAGTTTTAGTGAATAAGTTCGTCAAATTATCACTTGACTGTATTTTCTTGACATCAATGTCACCACCCTTTTGAAGCTCGTGTGTATAAAAGAACTTTGGTGAAATATGCTTGGTCTTATCTCCTTTGACGTAGCTGCTTCTTATTTGCATAATACATGTCGCATTATCTTCGTATAATATTGTTGGACCGCCTTTGATTGTGGGTAAACCACGTTTTTCTTGAATATGCTAAATTACTAATCTTAACCAAATGTATTCACGGCTTGCTACATGTATTACAATAATTTCTAAGTGATTGGAGGATATAGCTACTATTGTTTGTTTAACAGACTTCCATTAAATAGTTGTACCTCCATATGTAAATAGGTATCCTGTTTGAGGACGCCCTTTATGCGGATCAGATAAATAACCTGCATCTGTATATCCAATTAATTGTGTGCTTGATTCTTGTAGATAAAATAATCTCATGTCGATCATACCACGAAGGTAACGTAGGACATGTTTGATTCCATTCCAATATCTTCGAGTTGGTGCAGAACTATATCTTGCTAATAAGTTGACTGAAAATGTAATATTAAGTCTTGTAGAATTTGCAAGATACATTAAAGCACCAATTGCACTAAGATATGGTACTTCAGGACCAAAAATTTCTTCATCTTCCTCTCAAGGACGAAAAAGATCTTTCTCAATATCAAGTGATCGAACAACGATTGAAGTGTTTAAAGGGTGAGCTTTATCCATATGAAAGTGCTTCAAGACTTTTTCTGTATATGTAGACTGATGAACTAAAATTTCATTTGAAAGATGCTCAATTTCTAAACCAAGACAAAATCTGGTTCTTCCAAAATCTTTTATTTCAAATTTATTTTTCAAACAATTTGTAGTTTTTGTGAGTTCTTCTGGAGTTCCAACGAGATTTAAATAATCCACATATACTGCAATAATTGCGAATCCAGACTCTGACTTCTTAATAAAAACACATGGATAAATTGGATTATTCTCAAATCCATTTTTCAATAAATACTCGCTAAGACGATTGTACCACATGCGTCCGGATTGTTTTAAACCATATAATGATTTTTGTAGCTTGATAGAATAAATACTTCTGGATTTTGAGTTATATGCTTCAAGCAGTTTATATCCTTCAGGGATTTTCATGTATATATCATTATCTAGTGATCTATATAAATATGCGGTAACCACATCTATTAAACGCATATCCAAACTTTCCATTACTACCAAGCTAATAAAAAATCTAAATGTAATTAAATCCATTATAGGAGAATATGTTTCTTGAAAATCAATACCAGGTTTCTGCTAGAAACCTTATGCAACAAGTCGTGCTTGATATCTCACGATTTCATTTTTCTCATTACATTTTCGTACAAATACCCACTTATATCCAACAGGTATAACACTTTTAGGTATTTGGACAACAGGTCCAAATACTTCACGTTTTGCAAGTGAATTCAATTCTGCACAAATTGCATTTTTCTATTTTGGTCAATCATTTTTACGTCAACATTCTACGACGGTTTGTAGTTCAATTTCATCATTATTTTTGGTAATGTCAATTGCAACTTCAAATAAAAATACATTGTCGACAATAATTTTATTTATATCCCTTAATTCTCATGTACTTACATAATTTATTGAAATCTCGTTATTTTCAAGTACCTGTTCCTCTTCAGGAGATTCCTCTTCAGGGGATTCTTTTGCAGGAGAATTTAGAGTTGAAAATTTAGATAGATCAATTGATTTTGTTGCTTGTTTTGTGGGTATGATTTCTTCAAGAATATCAATTTCTTTTGCTTTTCTTTTTCGGGGAATCTTATCCTTTGCACCAATAGGTCTTTCACGCTTCAGACATGTTTTAGATTCATTTGTTGCTTGATTTCTTGATTATTTTACTGTAACTTCAATCTCCGTAGGGATATTAGCACCTGGAATATGCGATTTTATTATTTTCTTATTATCAGTAAATATATCCGGTAATTGATTTGCAATACCTTATAAATGAATAATCTTCTGAACTTTCAGTTCACATTGATTTGTATAAGGATCAATATAAGATAATGTTGATGCATTACATGTTATTTCTTTTTGTGCTACAGGAACATTATCTTTTTCTAATAGTGAAAAAATTATTTCATCAAAATGACAATCTTCGAAACGTTCCTTAAAAATATCACCAGTTAAAGGTTCAAGGTATTTAATAATAAAAGGAGAATCAAAACCAATATAAATACCAAGTCTTCGTTGAGGGCCAATCTTAGTGCGTTTGAGAGTTGCAATCGGAACATAAACAACACAACAAAAAATATGAAGATAAAAAATATTTGGTTGTTGACCAAAAGCAAATTGCAATGGGGAGTATTTATTATGGGCAGTTGGTCTAATCTGAACTAATGATGTAGCATGTAAAATTGCATGTCCCCAAGCAGAAACAGGTAGTTTTGTTCTCATAAGCAAAGGTCTAGCAATTAATTAAAGTCGTTTAATAAACGATTCAGCTAAACCGTTCTGAGTATGTACATGGGCAACTGAATGTTCAACATGAATTCCTATTGACATGATATAATCATCAAAGGCTTGAGATGTAAATTTTGCTGCATTATCCAATCTGATAGACTTGATTGGATAATCAGGAAATTATGTTCGTAATTTAATAATTTGTTTAAAAAATCTAGCAAATGCAACATTACAAGTAGAGAATAGACAAACATGTGACCATCTAATTGATGCATCTATTAAAACCATAAAATATCTAAATGGTCCACATGGTGGATGAATTGGCCCACATATGTTACCATGAATTCTTTCTTAAAATAATGGAGATTCAATTACTATCTTAGAAGGGGATGGTCTGATAATAAGTTTTCCTTGAGAATATGATGCACATGGATAATCACTTAGTAAAAGAATCTTCAGGTTCTTTAGGGGATGTCTATGTGAGTTCTCAATTATTTGTCGCATCATAATTGATCCCGGATGTCTAAAGCGATCATGCCAAAGCATAAAAAATTTTGGATCAGAACACTTCCGGTGCATTATAATATTTGATTCAATTGTACTCATAGTTGTGTAATATAAGCCCGGAGATAAAGCTGATAGTTTTTCTAATATAGGTTCTGACCCGAAATCATAGAAGTAATGTAAAGATATTCATTACTGCATTCATTGATGGTTTCAACACGATAACTATTACGATGAATATTTTTAAAATTTAGCAAATTTATTCTAGATTTTGAAGAATACAAAGTATCGTTAATACAAAATTTTGTTCATTATGATAACATTATATTTGCTTTTCCGAAGCCTTCAATTAAATTTGAAAAACCGAATATGGTATTGACATTAGCTCTATTCAATGTTAAACATTTAAAATATTTCTTATGTTTAAGAATTGTATGTGTGGTACAACTGTTTGCAAGACATACATCTCCATCAATTTTTTTCAAATTGATAAATTCATCAATAAAATCCATGCTTCCTTGATAAAAGCAAAACATATATAAAACTTTATGAATATAAAGGAAAATTACAATGTATTCGAAAATAATAACTGAAATATAACATGATTACAAGACAAAGAAAGAAAATTAATTATTGTATCCAAAATCATCACTAATAAAAAAATCTGTATTTTCGTTGGGGTTCACAAAGAAATCAGAAACATCCAGATGGGTGTGATCCATTCTATTTGGTGTATAAGTCGAATCTAATGGATTCTTGTGATTAGTAAAATTCATTTCGACCCCCTTTTCCTTTTCTTTAATGAATGCTTGATAGACGTCTACCAAATATTTTGGTGTACGATAGGTACGTGACCAATGCCCATTCATACCTCATCTAAAACATTTATCCTCATATTTCTTTGCAGGCTTATTCTGTGAGCCTTTATTATTATCATTTTTTTGTCTCAGTATTGTTCCACTTCCGGTGGCATACTAAGTTTCTTTTTGAGAAATTTTGAGTACGGTCTCATTGATTTTTATAATTTTTCTTACCACGACCACGTCCCCGACCATGTCCATAATTTCCTTTATGATTATGAAATGAAGTTTCATTCGCTTCAGGGAATGGAGTAGAACCAGCTAGACAAGATTGATAATTTTTCATTAAAAGCTCATTGTTCTGTTCAGCCACTAACAAACAAGATATTAGTTCAGAATATTTTGTAAACTTGCGCTCTTGATATTACTGCTGCAGGAGCACATTCGAGGCATGGAAAGTGGTATATGTTTTTTTCTAACATATCTTTATCAGTGACATTCTCACACATAATTTCAACTGTGAACTTATTTTGAAAAGTGCAGAGTTGTACTTAGACACTGTTTTAAAATCTTGCAACCTCAGGTGCATTAATCATATCGAGCTTTTGGAAGGATAACGGTCTTCTGGTGCTCGTATCTCTCCCTTAGACAATTCCATAAAATCAATGGATCTTTTATAGTGAGGTACTCACTTTTCAATTTTTCATGCAAATGATGGCAAAGAAAAATCATTACTTTAGCACGATCCTGTAGAGACCTTTCATTCTTTTCTTGGATAGTATTTCCAAGATTAATTGCATCAAGATGGATTTTAGCATCCAAAATCTAAGATAAGTAATTGTTGCCAGAGACGTCGAGAGCAACAAATTCCAATTTTGTAAGATTCGACATTATCTATAACAAATATATTAAAAATCGAATAAGTAAATATTATAAGATGTAGAATATGCAAGAATTATAAATTTTATGAAGTCATATGAATTGCATTGACAATATAATATTTTACTTCAAAGAGTATTGCATAAAATATATGTTATAGCTTCATTCAAAAATATACATACCACGATAATTATAAAATGATATTATAAAATTGTGAAATAACTTACAGTGATCAGAGCAATCTCACAGATAGCTTTCAACGTCAAATAACACGACAATTGGCTAGAGTCTCGTGCTGATAACGTGTTGTAAAAGTTAAAAAAAAATAACAAGAGAATTGAAAAACCACAATATCTAGAATTAATTCTTTATGAACTATATATTATTTCTTTCAACTTCCTTGTTATAAGTCTACTACAAATTCTCCTCAAGATACTCTTTTATAGGCATGGAGGATACATGAATACATGAACCTAGAGAATGACAATACATGAATATGGGAAATAGGAATACATGAACATGGAAGAATTCTAATGGTCATCCATCAAATACATTCCATGAATTTACAACATATTCATTACTTTTCATTATTATTCAATATTCAATTATTACTTTTTCATAACTTTTTCACTATTATTCACAAACATTCTTAAACACTTTCATTGTCTAAACTAGGTAAAAATATCCTCACAGCAATAAAATTTTAAATTGTGCAAGTTCGTGTTCTTTTTAAAAAATATATGAATTAATAATAGTTTTTTCATGTAAATTGCAAATTATACACTTATTTCAAAATGAGTACACAAGATTTATACACTCTAAAAATATAAATATCATTTCTCTTCTGACCCAATTTGTTAAAACCTTTCTAATTTTCTATTTATCGTGTTTAGTATAGCTATAGATTGAGTATAAAAATGCCAACAACAATAATATTACAACTAAACTCTCAAGTACAATTGTGTGATGAGTGGCATGCATGCAACAATATTCTAGGACGTACAGCTTACTAATTACTTGGAAAAGTAATGCTTCTCATATCTCAATTTTTATTATCTTTTCATCATTTTATAATGTGGTATTATATGATTGGAGACTATTTATCATATTTCACTTATGAACCTATTATGATTTAATGCCACATCATAAGATAATGAGAAGAGGATAAAAAAATTGATGATAAATAGATTTAACCTTAGAGTTCTTTTATCAGAGAATCTAACGCATGAAGAGGAGGTAGTAGTACTATTACTAAAATCTATGAAAAAAGAAACCCAATGAAATGGTCAGATTACATCGTCTACATTTAAGAATTAACACTACATTAAACATATATATATATATATCTATATGTTTAATGTAGTGTTAATTATTCGCATTAATTAAGGAGTGAATGTATAGACGATGGAGGTTGATGCACATTCACAAGGAAGTCAAAATTGTGTGCATTGTTTATCAAATTACGAGCTGGAGCTTGTCAATATATAATCAGCTAAAAAATTAGTATGGTGCATGCAGGCCGTTCCATACCCACATTAACAAATTAATTAATGATAATCAAATGGTTTGCGTTATTGCCAAAGTTGATTTTGTTGTGGGCACGATTTTCCATTTGCTCCGATGTGGCCATGACTTTTGACGTATCCTTTTTTATTTTTTTATTAAATATAAAGTTATAGATTATGTAAGATGCGTATTCTTTTTTTAAAAAAAATCAAATTTTTTATTAAAAAATTAATTTTTTATTTATTTATTTTTAAAAAAAAAGAAATATATAGCGCTTATACTATAAATATAATTTCTATATTAAAAATGATCTCCTTGGAAACATACAACAAACTCAAAACAATTTATCAAAAAACAAACTTTTGACTTTGAATAAACAACGAAAAATTGCATATTATGTCGGTTGACTATAGCCTATCCTAAGTCGTGATTGGATGGTACATTGAGGGGGCACATGTAGGGCTACAGCGTGTTACATGAAGTGGGGCATTGAAAAAAAAAATAATTATATTCTCGAATCAGTGCATAGAGTATATTATTTGCATTACTTAAATAATAATTTTTTATTTTATAAATTTTAAATTTTAAAATATATTTTTTAAATCAAATTATATTATATAAACAATTAATTATATATACTCTACGTACCAATCTGATAATAGAATTTTGCTGTATTATTGAGAGTTTGAAATATTTTCAAGTTCTTATAAAAAGAAAAAAAGAATGAAGTAGGACGAATAAAGGGCAGGTATGTTTGGTGAGACATTTGAAAGTTAGGATGGTTTTCGATAAATTGAAATGCCTTTTTTTTATCTTTTTTTTTTATATATTTTTAAATATATATTTTTTTAAATATTCATATTTCATTAAAAAAATTTTTTTTTAATTATTAAATTTAAAAGGAAAAAAGTTGTCGGAACCCATCATGGGGACCCAACTCTTGGTGACTTTAGCTTTTTCCAAAAGAAAAATATGAACGTTGTCCCTGTAGAGCAAAAATAAAAATGAAAAAGGAAATGTTAAAACTTAAAAAAGGGAAATATTACAAATCTAATGCAAAATCACCCCCTACATGTTATGACATTTTATTATTATTATTATTTCAAAAAGTAGCTGATTCTTCAGTATGACGGCATCTTCACCTATCTCCTTTGCGGACCTACGTTTAAGTGGGCTCCCATAGAAAATTTAAAAAAAGTACTGATTCCGCCATTGCTTTGTATGGACAGCTCAAAGCATGTTTGTCCTTAATGTACTGCTTCCTTTCGATAAATGGCTCAAAGCATGTTCCTTCTTAATAAAGAAATACTGCTTTGGAATCTGACTATCTATTTCCACAACCTCTCTCTCTGAGCGTCACCATCTGTAGCCTGCACATAAATGTAATTAGAGAGAGACAGACGGTGATGGTTCGCGTTATTTATGTTTCTGTAACTGAATCAAGAAATGAGGTTAGTATCTCGAGTTTTATAAAATTCTCATTTTGGGTGATAACTTTTCCCATCTATACATTGAGTGTTAGACTGTAAAGTCAAATTCGAAGTTCTTTGACATTGGTTTTTCAGCATAAATTTGTCCGGAGCCCTGAGATTTTTAGCCGGTATCCATATTGATAAGATTTTGTTCACTAATTTAGCCAAGCTTCATCAATTGACTCGGTTACTGGAATTATGGGTTTGTTCCGATTCATAATGTTGCTTCTTTGTCTTCTCCTTATGTTTGAGACCTGCATTGCCAGCATTCAACAGTTTGGAAAAATATATCCTGGGTACCAAGCTTCTCAGATGGTATATATCGATAACAAAGGTATATTTCTACTGTCGAACAATATGAAATTCGCTTTTGGATTCTATAATAGTTTGGATGCTACACTGTTTCTTCTAGTTATCATTCACATACCTAGTTCCAAGGTGGTCTGGACTGCCAATAGAGGCTTATTGGTTCAAAGGACAGATAACTTTGTGTTTGGAGAGAATGGAAATGTTTACTTGGAACACGAGAATGGTGTTGTTTGGTCGACAAACACTACAGGGGAAACAGCCACATCCATGGAATTGCTCGATTCAGGGAATTTGGTGTTGGTTGGGGTTGGTGGAAGAATTCTATGGCAGAGTTTTAGCCATCCTACTGATACCCTTTTGCCTGGTCAGGAGTTCTTGGAAGGCATGCAGCTCAAAAGTCTTCCCAACCGTAATAACTTGTCTCAACATCTTGAATTCCGGTCAGGTGATTTGGTCTTGTCGGCAGGGTTTGAAACTCCACAAGTTTATTGGTCCATAACAAATGACAGCCGGAAAACCAATAACAGCATCAGCGGCAAGGTTCATTCTGTGACTCTGGTGTCCAGTTCCTGGAATTTCTATGATCAAAATAAAACCTTACTGTGTCAATTTGTCTTCTCCAAGAATCCTGGATGGAATGCCTTCTGGGCTGCTGTTTTAGGCTCTGATGGGTCGATCTTATTTTATAATCTTCAAAAAAGGGCATCAAATACTCCTGAGGCAATCAAAATACCACAAAGTTCTTGTGCCACTCCTCAGCCTTGTGGCCCTTACTATGTCTGCTATTTTGAGAACAGATGCCAATGCCCTTCAATTCTCAGCTCACACTCTGATCTTTGCATGCCTCAGATGAACTCAACCTGCAATGGCTCCAAGAGTTCAGTAAAGCTTCTACATCTCGGCGAAGATCTTAACTATTTTGCACTGAACTTTGTTACACCCTTGATGACATCTGATCTTGATGCTTGCAAAGAAGCATGCCTAGGAAATTGTTCCTGCCTTGTGCTGTTCTTTGAAAGCAGTTCTGGGAGTTGCTTTCTGTTTGACCAGGTAGGAAGTTTGCAAGGGTCTAATGCGGGTTCTACCGGTTATATTTCGTATGTAAAGGTTTCAGGTGGGCCAAGTCCTGTCATCGGAAATGGAAGGAAGCACATCCTTTTAATCATGGTCGTGGCTTTTGCAACTGTGATGGTTATTTTTGGACTGCTTTATGCTGGATACTGGTGCCACCATAAAAAGAAGATATTAATACAATATCCTCTAGATGATTCTGAAGAGGATAATTTCTTGGACAATCTTTCTGGGATGCCTCTTCGTTTCAGCTACAGTTATCTTTCTAGAGCAACCAAAAACTTCTCTACGAAGGTTGGCCATGGAGGGTTTGGCTCAGTCTACATAGGTGCGCTCCCAGATGGTACTCAAGTGGCTGTGAAAAAGTTGGAGAGCATTGGGCAGGGGACAAAAGAGTTTAAAGCTGAAGTTACTACCATTGGGAATATCCATCATGTACACCTGGTCAACCTCAAAGGCTTCTGCGCTGAAGGACCTCACCGGCTTCTTGTCTATGAGTACATGAGCAAAGGGTCATTAGATAAATGGATATTCAGCAAGAAAGAGGAGGGTCACTTGTTGGATTGGGATACAAGATTTAACATTGCTTTGGGAACAGCAAAGGGGTTGGCTTATCTCCACGAGGAATGCGAAGTGAAGATTGTCCACTGTGATATCAAACCTGAAAATGTTCTTCTCGATGATAATTATGTTGCAAAAGTCTCAGACTTTGGTTTAGCTAAACTAATGAACCCAGAACAGAGCATTGTATATACCACACTTCGGGGTACAAGAGGGTACCTTGCGCCAGAATGGATTACCAACTTTGCCATCTCAGAGAAGAGTGATGTATACAGTTACGGCATGGTCTTGCTTGAGATCATAGGAGGAAGGAAGAATTACAATTCGAGGGCTAATTCTGAGAAATCGCATTTTCCTTCTTATGCCTCCAAGATGTGGGAAGAAGGAAAATTGAAAGAAATCCTTGATACAGAGCTAAAGATTGATGAAAAAGATGAAAGGGTAGTCACTGCTATCAAAGTTGCATTATGGTGTATACAAGAGGATATGCATTTAAGGCCACCAATGACTAAAGTAGTGCATATGCTTGAAGGTTCTTGTGCTGTGCCTCCGCCTCCAACATACTCTCAGTTGGGTTCTCTGTCAGGTTTCTCTAAATGGGGCAGTCAAGGACCTGCTTCATCTGGAGTACTTAATGGTTACTTCAGTGATGAGGCCTTGTCAGATGTTCGCTTATCAGGACCAAGATGATAGAACCAGATCTTATGGTAGAATATTTCATCTTAATTTCTCTATCGTTGTGAGTCAGGAAATTTCAAAGTTTTGTAAATTTATGTTAGATCTCAAGATTTGCTCATCTTGGTTCTGACAACTTGTTAACGTTTTGTCTTGAAATTTTGCTTTTAAGAACTGAAATGACAGCTCCTACGATTACGATTTCCCACATGAACGTTTAGCTTTGATTCTTTTAGTCCTGCTAGGAATATTCCTGGAAACGCCTGATCTACTNGCAACTGTGATGGTTATTTTTGGACTGCTTTATGCTGGATACTGGTGCCACCATAAAAAGAAGATATTAATACAATATCCTCTAGATGATTCTCAAGAGGATAATTTCTTGGACAATCTTTCTGGGATGCCTCTTCGTTTCAGCTACAGTTATCTTTCTAGAGCAACCAAAAACTTCTCTACGAAGGTTGGCCATGGAGGGTTTGGCTCAGTCTACATAGGTGCGCTCCCAGATGGTACTCAAGTGGCTGTGAAAAAGTTGGAGAGCATTGGGCAGGGGACAAAAGAGTTTAAAGCTGAAGTTACTACCATTGGGAATATCCATCATGTACACCTGGTCAACCTCAAAGGCTTCTGCGCTGAAGGACCTCACCGGCTTCTTGTCTATGAGTACATGAGCAAAGGGTCATTAGATAAATGGATATTCAGCAAGAAAGAGGAGGGTCACTTGTTGGATTGGGATACAAGATTTAACATTGCTTTGGGAACAGCAAAGGGGTTGGCTTATCTCCACGAGGAATGCGAAGTGAAGATTGTCCACTGTGATATCAAACCTGAAAATGTTCTTCTCGATGATAATTATGTTGCAAAAGTCTCAGACTTTGGTTTAGCTAAACTAATGAACCCAGAACAGAGCATTGTATATACCACACTTCGGGGTACAAGAGGGTACCTTGCGCCAGAATGGATTACCAACTTTGCCATCTCAGAGAAGAGTGATGTATACAGTTACGGCATGGTCTTGCTTGAGATCATAGGAGGAAGGAAGAATTACAATTCGAGGGCTAATTCTGAGAAATCGCATTTTCCTTCTTATGCCTCCAAGATGTGGGAAGAAGGAAAATTGAAAGAAATCCTTGATACAGAGCTAAAGATTGATGAAAAAGATGAAAGGGTAGTCACTGCTATCAAAGTTGCATTATGGTGTATACAAGAGGATATGCATTTAAGGCCACCAATGACTAAAGTAGTGCATATGCTTGAAGGTTCTTGTGCTGTGCCTCCGCCTCCAACATACTCTCAGTTGGGTTCTCTGTCAGGTTTCTCTAAATGGGGCAGTCAAGGACCTGCTTCATCTGGAGTACTTAATGGTTACTTCAGTGATGAGGCCTTGTCAGATGTTCGCTTATCAGGACCAAGATGATAGAACCAGATCTTATGGTAGAATATTTCATCTTAATTTCTCTATCGTTGTGAGTCAGGAAATTTCAAAGTTTTGTAAATTTATGTTAGATCTCAAGATTTGCTCATCTTGGTTCTGACAACTTGTTAACGTTTTGTCTTGAAATTTTGCTTTTAAGAACTGAAATGACAGCTCCTACGATTACGATTTCCCACATGAACGTTTAGCTTTGATTCTTTTAGTCCTGATAGGAATATTCCTGGAAACGCCTGATCTACTTACTGGTTTGGTTGATGCTTTCTGAAATTGTTCAGTCTAGTCGATATGCATGTTGTCAATTTCTCCTCAGAAAAGTGTTGGGGTTTTAAGTTTTAACAACAGCGATCCAGAACCAGAAACATGACAAATGAGCAATATAAACCACACGATAGAATTTTCCTAATTATAAAGATGGCATACCCCAGTATGAAAAATTAAACTACAGGAGCGGAACAACATACGGGGAAGAAGACACTTCGTGCATTATGATGCGCGTTTGCAATCATACGGAAAGTAGAAAGGATCAACTTGGGGACTCACTCGAGGGTCGAGATTCGCTCCCGTACTAGAGGAGCACATAGTTATTTTTTTTCTTTTTTCTTTTTTTCTTTTTTTTAAGAAAGAGTTCGGTATCCTAATTTTTTTTGATAATTCTCATTTATGGTGGAAGAATATCTTGATTATAATTGAATATCTAATGGTTACAATAAATCATAAAATCTAAATCCAGACAAAAAATAACTATATAAATAACTAAGCACTATAAAAAATAATACAATAAGCATTAAAACAAAACAGAAAAACAAGACGCATACCTTAGTAAAATAAAACTAACCAAACCTGTATACAAACCTGTTATTTATGTGGAATTATGTGTAAACCAACTTGATCCATATGAATAGCTCCCAGGATGTCTTTAGGCAAGCTGTTTTTATTCTCAAAGAACGTTTCCTTGCCACTAGAACCCAACTTGGCTAATATATCTATAACTTGATTCGTTTCTCTAAAATAGTGAAAAATACGAACCACCATCAAATGCGCCATCAATTTTGCTTCATTCCAGTACTTCTGAGTCCTCCAAGTGATAAGCCAACCCTTCTCCCACCAGCTTACCACAAGTTGAGAATCAGTTTCCACTTCAACATGAGTTAAATTTATCTGTGCATAGAGATTCAAATCATCCGAGAGGGCTCGGATATCAGCGATATTTTTAGAACTGATACCATAATATTTGACAAAAGCAAATATCATGTGACCCTTCTCATTTCTAACAATTCCTCTACCTCCGCTTCTTTTAGGATACTTAATGCTACTCTCATCCACATTAAGCTTAACAAAATTATATGCCCTGCACATCCATTTCAAAATTTAAATTTGCTTATTTCTGACAGGCATAGTCAATAACCCGAGCTACTTTAAAACTGCACCATCTAAAGTCTTGATGAAAAGTTTAGTCACGTTGATATGAATAATTTGAGCTAAAAAGTTCTTGATCTTATAGCACACTTGCTCTCCTGTTTTAACAACCCCTCCATGCGGGTTTTACATCTGTATAGCCACAGGAACTAGCTAATAATAGAAGGGAGAATTTCAAACACAACAGTTATCTGAGATACCGCCCGAGCCTTGAACAACCATTGTTGTATTTTCCCTCACCACGTATGAGCAGGCCCAAAATTCAGTTGCAAGATTGATTCAAATGACTTCCATAATTAGGCATCTCTCCCATTACAAGCGAGTGATCTAAGGACTCACAAGCAGCCACTTTACAACATTCACATTTTGAGGCCATAGAGATATTTAACTTCATAATGTTCTGGTTAAGAGGCAAATCTTTATACATTCCTCTCCGCGTAAAAGTAGAAATTTTACGGGACAATAAGTTATGCCAGATCCATTTTTAGCCCACTCCACTTTGTCTTTGCGATCATAGGTGAATAGCCGAGCTAAAAGTGCAGAGAAATTTCTGTTTTGTTCAGCTCTCCAGATACGAATATCAAGACCTATGCCAATCTTGATACTTTGAATTTACTTACTTGGGCCATGCCTGGGCGAAACCCATCAAACTCCGATTTTCATTTGCCATATATATATATATATATATATTTTGAAAGGTTCATTTGCCATATTTAAATATAAAAGAGAATTGCTTTTGATTTTCAAAGAAAATACTTACCAATTGCCAATCAGTATGTCATTAAATTTTAGATATTTATTTATTATAAAATAGATTTAATGTAACTATTTATAGACTTTGCACTACACCGAACATCCTCATAATGTTAATTATTAATCATGTTGGAAACATGTTTTGGAATTTATTGTCGAATTATTTTATTTAAAAAAAAAACAAATAATATTGTGCACAATATCACATTGATAATGTTTACTGGTAGTATAACTCCTTTTATTTATGGGAGCATATATAGTATGTTATAAAAGTATATACACCAAATAGATTTATCGTCATAACATCTTAGAGAAAGATTGACTCGAGTTATTGTATAAATTTAAGGGTCTCAAGTGAGAGATAGATAGACACATGAAGTGAATCTTATAATATTTATTATTATTTGTATAAATATTTCGAACAACATTAAATGATCAATAGCTATGATATGACCCATTTTATATATTTATATTTTTATTATTTGAAATCAAAATCCAAACAAAAAATCGAGAGAATCTTAACCTTTTAACACTTGCCTATATAGAGTGACCATGCTGCATGACAAAAATATCATTTGAGTTGTTTTTGAAATTTTAAACGCCAAATGCTAGAAAACGAAATTAAAATACAACAAAATTCAGATACCATAATCATGGTTTGACAAAAATCTTCAGGGATTCCTAATGACTCACTCTAATGAAAGGATCGCTGGCTTAAATATCTATGCCTATGCAGTGATCGCCATGCATATCGTCACCAACCACAAGCAAGCTGACCAATTGCCACTCAGCGGTTGAGTTGTTTCCTGTGCAGAACTTGGCATTTAGGAAGATGCACCATCACCATTGCAGCATGATTTTTATTAGTACTCTTTTTCGGTATTTCGATATTCCAACGTGAGAATAGGAAATTTGTGAAAGTTTCAAGGTGAAAAACTGATCTTACAATTAAAAAAAATCTCAATAAAAAGTTCTATTAATATGCGTGAACATTCATATGCAAGTGTTGTTCATATGGAATTTTTTTACTCTTCGGCCTTCAAAATTCTCATTTAAATATTTATTACTATCACCAAGATTTACACCGACGGCCGCTTTGTCCTTACTGGCGTCTAATTTAGAAATTTTAACCCGATTCCCTTTCGAAGTTCATGTGCTATTAGACGACCTTTCCGTCTTTTGGATCGACTAACCCACGTGTAAGTACCGATCACATGGAATCAGTACGATGATAAAAAATCCTCAAAACGAGAACAATTATTGACAGGACTTTTACATCACTAATATATGAAGTGTGTTTACCAATCAAACTTTTTGGTGTAAAATGCAAGTGAATGTGGTTCAAAGATTTGTAGCCTTCATAAAATCCATTTTAATGGGTCCAAAGGTACAAAGCATTCCAGCCATGCAACAGGAAAAACAACTGGGGCTACTGACTGATGATGATATTTACGTCTAAGGTGCTCCATTCTTTCTAATAATAACTACAGACAAAACAGACAGATTAAAGAAAGATGGAGCATGATATTGATATCAACTTATCTCTGATGGCAAGTAAGAAAGAGAAGGAAACGATTAGTGACCTGCCCATACAAAGTGGTGAAAAGATGCAAAATTATTTGAGGCCACAAATAAAGAATTAATATCTATTTTGCAGAGATTATTATATAGGGATTCTACTGCAGACAACTTGCAATTTGCAAGCCGCCCTGGCCCTTCCTTTTTCTCTCCTCCGTCCATTCTTCACACTGGATATTTTTAGGTTGATGGTCATCTGGTGTGACTTGTCGTTTTTTGGAAGTTACCCTTTCCTGGAAGTTTTTGGCTCCCACTGGGTTGCAGAAAAGTTTCAAGAGATGTCAATCTTGAAACAAAAATCTAGGACCTATTTTTGGAATGATCTGAACCCACTAGGAATACTAGTGAAAATGCATCCGAACCAAAACAAATTGAAAGGAAAAAAAGGAGAAAAAACATAAGATACCAAGTTGAAAACACACAGTTTGGTATGAAAATACAAGCTTTTCCCTCTGTTTTTTTTTTTTTTTTTTCCCTCTCTTTTGGAAGCAGCCTAATGGGTTTAGTAAAATATTTTTCTAGCTTATCTTCTTTTTCTTTCAGGCTGTGCAATTCATCGGCGACATACCAATTAATAAAGTGCATCTGTTTAAAAGCTCAGGGGAAAATGGAGGATCACATCAGTTGAAAATGATGGGGTTTATTGCATTGCACTGCAGCTTCATTCATCATTTTCTATTGTATAATAATTTAGACTACCGCGTTGATTAACTATTAGGGGACTTGTCAAATGACCCATAGGTACTACGTATTTCCTCATTTCACACATTCAAAAGGTTCCTGCTTTAGTACTGATATTGGTGGGGGACAGCTAACGAGAACTTATTGTCAGAAAAACAGTTCTTACCCATATTTACAGAAAAAGGGGGGTACGTTATTTCTTAGCTACTATGTTACTTGAGCTTATCCCATTCCCACAGGGGAGAGAGAGAGAGAGAGAGTTTTGAAGATTTGAGATTAAGCCGCAGTTAAATGAGACTGGTGAGAAGCTCCATGGAAGAAACTCGTTGGAGAAGCATGACTGTGATCAGTTTTCTGTTGTTCTTCCCCATCCTCTTCTTCTTCAGCATCCCATAGAAATCGAGCATACGAAGCTAAGACATAACTGCAACAGAAGTTTACATCAAACTCTGGCAAGTACTTTGATAGAGCGTTTTTTACAACGCATCTTACATGCAGTAAGAAAAGTGCAGACAATCAAAATATCTTTCTTTGAGCAGTACATAGTACAATCCAACAAAATATCTTCGGATGAGCCGCCGTTTGGATGTATCATTCAAACCGATTTCTATATAAAAAAAAATGTGTGGAGTAGGTGGAGTGAGAATCCTTTTAAAATGAATTTAGATAAGTTTAAAAATTAAAATAAGTTTAGTAGTATTTTATAAAAAATTAAAAAAAATTATGAGTTCACGTATGAAAATATGTTTGACTTAAAAAATATTATGGATTCTAGTTGTAAAGGGATTTTGAATTGGTATGAATTTAATAATTTAAGAATTAGATGTTTAGATATTAAATTCAACTTAAAATTAGATGTTTTTTCATATCAGCTCATATAGGAAAAACAATCCCTTGAAAGAATCAGTCTAAAACAAATTAAGCTTTATTTGCACAAACATAATATTGGTATTGGGATTAAAATCCAAAAATAGTCAAAACCCAAGCTTGATGAGCAGAAATATGACCAGGAGAGTTCGAATAACAAGGAGATGGCTTTCTTACCAATCGTCTGGGGCGGTTTTAACCGCTTGATGAAAATATGTCTCGGCTCGATCAGCATCCTTATTGGTTTTCCATATCAAATCAGCATAAAGAGAGAGAGCATTTCCATCGCTTGGATTAGCCAAAATTGCTCGTCCACAATACTCTTCTGCTTTAGTGAGATCTCCACGAACCTACACGCAAATCAAATCACCAAACAAAAGTTTAACATATAAATGAAGCTTAGGGATCGTTTCTTTTGTGTAGCAACGTATCATAGAAAGGGATCAATAACGTTATAATTTCAAATCACTTCTTGATTACCTCCTTTAAAAACTTTGCATAGTTTCCAAGCAAAAGTGCATTCCCTGGGTTTGCTTCAATCATCTTCTGGTAATAAAGATCAGTATTCTCACTTCCATGATTATTGCTTTCAAAAGACCCTGACCAGCCGTCATCACCCCCATCTCCACCATTTGATCCTCCCCTACCACCACCACCACAAATCCGACCACCATCACTCCCAACTCCACCGCCCGCCACCAGAGTCTGCATAACGCTATCTTTCTTCCCCACAGCACACCCTTCATTATCCACAACACTCTCACCCAACCCAGAGCTTGAAAAAAGCCTCTGAACTGAAGATACCGATGACACCAAACTTGGCTTTAGCTCCTGTTCCTCTTCTTCGCCTTCTTCGACAGTGATTTTTGGTTGTTTTTTATGGGAGTGAAATATGGAATTCCTCTTTCTGGGCTTCAGTGGGGATTGAAAGTCGGTTTCTGTCAAGGCTTGGGTTAGCTTCTTGGTCGAGTCCTCGGTGGGGAAATGATGAAAAGATGTTGTCAAGGAAACTGATCTGGTTCTCTGAAGATGGAGAACTGGTTCAGGCTCTGGCGAAGAATCCTTGGTGTGAGGTATCCATGAGTTTAAGATCGGTGCGGAGGAGCTCCTCAGAAGCATGGCTTTTGATTTCAGAGAGAGAGAGAGAGAGAACGTTGTACTATAAAGAGAATGAGAAGGCAGCTCGTTAATAACCATAAAGATCTGGCTTGTGAGAGATGGTAACAGGGTGGAGAGAGAGAGCTCTCGGGGAAGTGGAGCGAGTCAAAGGCTAAGGGGATTTTCTCAGAAGGAGGAAGGCAAGCTCCGAAGTGGTATGTTATAAAAGAAAGGGTAGGGTGTTTGAAGGAACAAGAGATGAGTCAATCTGGGCCGTACGATTAGGAGTTATCTTGCGATACGGCACAGCACAGCATACTGTTCACTGTACGTGGATCCAATTAAGACCATTCACATTGATTTGGCCAAATGAAAAAATTATCTTAAATTTAAATAATTTATGTTAAAAACACTTCATATTAGATTGGCCAAGTTTAAAATGAAATAGATTTTTACTCTAGTGGTTGGTTAAAGATAAAGAATCACTATTGATTCATTAAATATTAAAATACTAATTTCTCACTTCAAGAAAACATTAAAATATTAATTTTTCACTCTAATAAAAATACTATTTTAGTTTATAATTAAAAAATTTAGATAAAAATTTAAATGAGTTTAATCAATATTTTTTGTTATTAGTAGTAAATGGTTTTAACAAATATAATTTTTTTAATATTAATTTAATTATAATATAATTATTATTAATATTAAATTAGTAGAATTATAAAATGTGATATAAATAAATTAAATAAAAAAATTATTGATTTAATAATATTTTATTATTATATAGAGAGTAGATACCTAATCCAATGTGAGGATTGAATTTAAAGAAAATATGTAAATATAAAAAAATATGATATTAACTAAATTTTAAAGATGCATTTAATTAATCTAATACTAATGCTCTACTTACTGTTTAATCAAACTGTCTCTGAAGGACTGACACGTGGTTGTATATCACGGGACGTGTGAGCCCACCATGACCGATGTCTATTTTTTAAGAGTATTGCTATGCATCATCCTACACACCACACACCAATGTGTTTTTTATTTATTTATTTTTTTAATTTTTTTTATTTTACTCTTCTTGAAATATTTATATTTTTTTATTCATCATCTATATAATACACATTTAATAAGAGAAACAAATAAAAATAAATAAAAAAAATTATGATGTATGGTATGTAGAATGATTCAAAGATTAATTCATTTTTTAATTATCCCCTGGCATCATGAATCTGTTTTGGAAGTAACGAAAGTGGCATCCGCTGTCTGCTTAGCTTTCCCCCATCGACTTTGACACGTTCTTGCTTGAATCAGAAAGAGAATGTGGCTCACAGTCACCGGGCTGTCACACAATGTTCATCAATGACTAATCAGTGCCCGGATACGATTACGGGAACGAACATAAATGATAGGCATACTCAGTGGCCAGATGTGATATATTGAGATTATTTTATAATAAAAAATATTATAAGTTAATTAACCTAATGCATTACAACAGATGACCTTAATTTATAAAAACAAACTAAAAAAATATACTCATCATTCTTAGAGCATTTACATTGGCTTATGCATCTATATATGCAAAGTCATATTTGTATAATATGAGCTTAATTTCATCTATATTGAATTATACATCTTCAAATATTTACATAGTTATGAACAATATCTAAGTAAATTTGAAGATCTACTATTCACTCCACAAAATATATTTTACCCAATGTTCTCTCTCCTCCCTCTCCCTCTCTCTCTCTCTCTCTAACCCCCCAACGGAATAATTTTCATCTTGATCTCCACTTCCCCCCCCCCCGGTCTCCTCTTTTCCATTCCTCACTCGGCTCAAACAACCCCAACGAAAGATCAAACTAGTGCACCTCTTTCTCATGACGGCTGTCAACGAAGCTTGCGACAGCTCTGGACTCATCATGGTTGCATAAATTTATGTTGGCTCTCTCTATTTCAGGAATGAGAGCTTTCCTCTGTTTCTTCACAGTTTCGATGCTGCTGCTATTTCTTTATTTATTGTTCTTGGTTTTATATTAGTGTTTCAATAATGTTGGTTTTAGACTAGGGTTTCTTCATTTTAGACCCGATGGACTAGATTTTCTGCTCTTGCTTTTAGATTCTAGTTTCAATGATGCTTGATTTTCTATTCTTGCTCGCTAGATTTTGGTTTCTGATTTTCTATTCTTGCTTCCGTGATTCAGGTTTCAATGATGCTTTTAGATTTTGGTTTCGAGGATGCTTTTAAATTTTATGTTCTTGCTTTTAGCCATTAGGTTGGAGAAATTGGGAATCAAAGCCAGTGAGAAATTTTAGCCATTGAACCCAATGCTTTTGTGGTTGTAATTAAAAATCCTAGGAATAATGCTTGATTTTCTATCATGTGTCATTTTCCTTAAAACATGAATAATGCTTATTTCCTGACTGGTGCAACGAAATTGTTGTTTCCAGCTTTATTTTACATATGAACGAGGGCTGGTGCATTTCAATCCCTCTGCTTTTGTTCTCTTTGGTTTGTTATCGAAGCCCTACAAAACCATAAATCTAAAAGTCTGGTCGTGAGTCTATTATCTTGGTCCATCCTGTTAAGACAAGTTGGCCTTACTTTACCTCAAAACATGTATATATATGACTTTAATGATTTGGCTCTGTCTGGCTTAATATGTGTTGTTTTAATAACCTTTTGTCCTTTAATATTTGTTGAAAGATGAACACTTTAATTGATGAGGATCCCTTATTTACCACAATGTTGAAAGTGGTGAGGGTGGTATTAACAACCCTACTATGGATGCTGCTTTCGTTTATGTCCAAGCGACACAACCCCAACGAAAAAAAACGACACTTAAACAAAAATCTCAGCAAGGTGTGTCATTTACTGTTGAGGAAGATACTTTCATCATTTCAACTTGGCCTAACGTTAGTATAGATTCCATACGGGGGACTGACCAAATCTCCACACAATTGTGGTGTAGAATTTATGATTACTACTCCACCTATAAAAAACCTAACGATCAAGAACGATCTATACCCTCTTTGACCAATCGATGGTCAACCATTAAAAAATGTGTCAATAGATTTTGTGCTTCCATGACCCAAGTTGTAAGAATGCATCGAAGCGGTGCAACTGAGCTAGACAAGGTATAATTGTTTAAAAAAAGTTGTTTAAAAATTGTTTTTGTTCTAATTATTAATGATTTGTCCCACTGATTATTCCACTATTTTGTAGATTGATAAGGCAAAAATTTTGTACCGAGAGATCCAAAAAAACCAACTTCACCATGGATCGTTGTTGAAATCTTTTGAGACACCAACCGAAATGGCAAACACACATGGAAAGCATAAGAAGAAAAGACAATGTCTCACGTTCAGGTAGTACTCCAAACTCAATACGATTAGGGGAAGAGATGGAAAATGTGCCCGTGGAGTGTGAGAGACCTCCAGCCATTAAAGCTAAAAAAGAAAGAGAGAAAATAAAACTAGGGAAATATAAGATAATGAATTTTGTGACGCCTTAAGGGAAATGACACATGATAGGAAGATTCATATGCTGGAGAAAAAAGAATCAATAATGAGGTTAGACAATCACAATTCTGAGTTGCTGGCAATTAAGAAGAGAAAGGTTGAAATCGAACTTAAGGCTGAAGAAGAAAAATCTATAATATTAGCTTAAAAGAAGAGGAAAACTGATATGGAAATTATGAGATTGGATATTGATTCCATCAATTCTGTGCAGCAAGAGTATTTCCATAATTTTCAAATGGAAATAATTGAGGAACAAAAGAATAAGGTCATATCTCGAACATAGTTGTATGCTTTGTTTTGTGCAGTTTTAATAATTTTTTTTTTTTTAACTATAGTGACATTTTTTAGGTATTGTTGTACTTCTGGTTGATATGCAATGGAAATCATTTTTTGTACCTCTATATGGAACTGTATTTTGTTGGTAGTCAATGGGTACCAATCGATTGAGTGAATTTTGTTGTTGTGGGGTTTGGTTTTTCTTGCTGCTTGCTAGTAGTGGAGCCGCTGGAGGAGTTGTTGGTAGTTGTTGGTTTTTCTTTCTGCTTGCTTGTAGTGGAGCCGCTGGAGGACCCAAATGCCAACGTTGGTTTTGGTTGTTGCTTTGGTGTATTCTTGACTGTTTTCATTCTATACTGTTGCTATAAATTTGTATTGTAATGATCTTAGAGAAATTTGTATTGTAATGAATTTGGTATCAAAATCAACTTATTGGAACTTGTATCAAGTTGATTTTGATACATGGAATTTGTATTAAGTTGACATTACAAACTATTTTTTAGCACAAAATTATGAAGTTGATATTATTGCATGCTCTTCATTTAATTATTTTTTGAGCACAGAATTACAAAGTAGATAGACAAAATAATTATTGCATGCTCTTCCTTTAATTATTTTTTGAATTTAAGGATTTTAAATTTATAATGTTCCTTTCGCTATAGACTATAGTCACGGATAGATGGCCTATATATTGTCCATGCAAGAGGATTATCACCTACCTGAACCCACCACTCATATTTTAAATATATAAATAAATAAGATATTTTAAACAATGTATTAAAACAGTACATGTATACCTAATACGTGCTAATTGCAAAGTCTATAAAAAATAGGCAAAAGTTTAATAATAATAAAATTTATTATTTTATTACTATTATACTTCAAATATTCATAAGGCAATGTGAGAATTTTGCTTGAATAGCAAAGTGGATCTCTAAAAGTGGTGATTTTGAGTAATTTCACATACAACTTTAAAATACGTAAACGCTGCGTAATCACTTTGAAAAATAATAAGATCTATTATTAAAAAATTAATTTTTTTTCTTGTGGGTCCCATGTGCTATTCACTTTTTTTAAAATGATTAAGTGGAGTTTACACAATTTATGGTTACAAATATCTTAAATTGGACTGAATTGGATTATGCATATCCAAATTTGCATGTTATGAACAATATTTCTACAAATTTGAAAATGCACTGTTCACTCTCTAAATTTTATCTTATTAATTTTTTCTCTCTCCTCCCCTTATCTCTCTCTCTCCACCAATGGATAGAATTTTAGAAAAAAATTCTAATAAGTGCTAAATGATAGAATTTGCAGTGGTATTGCAAAATATATAATAATAATAATTTTAGGAAAAAAAATATAATATAATAATACTTTTTTATTATTTGGCTCAAAGATGTATAATTCAATGTGAAAGTTTTTCTTGATATGCAAATCCAATCTCCAATAAATGTGATTTTCCATATGCATATAGTGAAACCAATGCCATGCTTAGGGGTGTAAAAATAATCAAAAAATCGGTTAAATCGAACCGGTAGATTCTGTCCGATTTCTAAGCAGTTCGATGCAGTACCGGTTTTTAAGAATCAAAACCGGTCCTAAACAGCTAAATCGGTACAGTACCCATTTCTATATTTTAAAAACCAGTTTAAATCGAGCCCAACCAGTATATATATTTATAATTTTTATATTATGTTATATATTATATGCTAAGTTGCTAATTAATGTAACATGAAATTGTAATCTTATTATTCAAGTCTATTAATTTTATAACATAAAATTAATATAACATAAAATTAAACATATAATTTTTAATACAACATTTGATATAATATATAAATTTTAGTCTTAAACATAAATATTAAGATTAAGTTATTAATATAAACCTACTTTTGATATATATATATATAAAGAATAAATACATTTTTAGTATAATAAATTATAATATATATTCTTTTTGTAAATACATTTATACACATGATTTGATCATGTATAATCATATAAAAAGTTTAGAACTTATATAGACTATAGTTAAATTCAATACTATACTAGTATGTGTTAATTGTTATAAAATAATGTACTTATACTATAATATAAATAGACTAATAATTTAGCATATATAAATATCATATTATTACTTATATAGATAATCCGTAAAATTGAAAAAATCAGACTGGAACGGACCGGCCCAAAATCGAAAGGTTCGGTTCGGATAGTGAATCGATCCTATATCAATTCTTTAATTTTCAAAACCGGTATATACTGGTTTGGTTCTAAAATTGGACCGAATCGGACCGGTACTTACACCCCTAATCATTCCTACATCACAATCCACACATAATTTTTTTTCCTTATTAAATGTGTAGTATATGGATTATGAGTAGAATAATTCATGTAGTTTAGAAAGAATTAAAAAAAAAAAAATCAAGTATGGTATGTGGTGTAAGAATGATAAGTACAAAAACTCTTTATAAAATAAGTTTTATGTATTTTATCTTACAAAAGGCCAGTCCACTTAAATACAACCTATAGACACAAAAGTGGAGGGTATGGTTTGCGTATCACATACATAGACCATAATCTACAATACGAGTATACATCTTATCTTGTGGGTTCCCACCCAAATGGTATACATCTTATTTTATGCAAGTTTTATGGTCTTTTCTTCTGCTAAATAAAAATGGGAGACCTGATCATAGTAACATCATACCTACTAAGAAAAGGACAGGAAGGATCTAGAGGGTAGAACGGCATAGACACTCTCTAAAGCCGAATTTGAACTACAATTTAGACCCAATCCTAGTTAAAAAATTAATGGAAGTTTGATAACCCAAATTGCCAATAGCCCAGAGTCAGCATATCATATTGACTTTGATAAACCAGTACGTTTTTTCATTTCCTGAATGCCTCCTGCCTGATGTATTATCCTAATGATATTCCCCCAATTAAGCGTTATAAACATTATAGATGCTTACTAGCTAGGTTATCTTCTAAATCGAAATCTTTTGTTGGTCTACTTTTCTCATCCCCTGCAGAAGCCCAGAAGAGGAAATACATCCAGAAAAGAACAGCAAAGAAGATCTGTACTCTATCTCGAAATTTGAACAAAGATGCTAAGTCGTGTTGTCAAAAGGATGAAAAGAGGTCAATAGGTCTCGATCGTGAGAACCAAACTTCAGCCACTTCAGCACTAGTGTATTTATATAATGCACGCGAGAAAAAAAAAAAAAAATTAAACATCTTTAATAGTTTACCAAATGCCATTTCCATATGATAAATTATGTAAATAACAAGGATATTGGGCATATATAAGAGGCAAAGACAGGGTGGGGCAAATGAAGGGGGGAGTAGCAGCCAGACTTGGGGAAATCGACAACCATTTATATATTCCCTGGTCAATTTTCCATTGGCATGCATCGATTCTAAAGAAATCATGAACATGCCAACCACCAACAGATGATATGGCATCATTATTTTGTTTTGCAAACCACATCCAATCTCACAATATTCATACAATTGAGATCCTCGTTTTTTCAGTAAGTGAAAATGAATCATGTCAGTAGTACGAAGCTATTAACCAATCTTGAAAAGAAGAAGGAATGTGTCAAGTCGTGCTTTTGTAGTAATATTGACATCATGTAAATTATGTTCCTCAACCACATTCATATTAAGTTTGAATTAAATTTAAAAAATAAATCATCAAGTAATTTGCAAGAATAGATAAATGGGTTAAAAGGCATAACTTTTCTTACAATCAAAAGAAAAAATAATATCGTGCAACCAAAAAAACACTCAAAGATGCATTTTCAGCAGATAATTAATTGTGTCTTCAGAAATATAGGAAATTGAATGCATGTCCGCCAAAAAAAAAACTGCATTGTTGAGGAATAACCCACATTGCTTATGAACAAGGTTTTGGACATGTTTATAAGGAATGAACAATCATCTCTTGTAGAACCGGTTTAATGAGATAAGTTTGGTCCATAATTTTTTTCGTAGTATCAGAACTTGCCACAGGACGAATGGAAGCCCACACTACTTACCCTGTGACAAAGACCAGAAAAAAATATTGGTCTACACGTGAGGAATGGTCATGTTGAGGAATAATCTCACATTGCCTGTGGACAAGATCTTTAGTATGTTTATAAGAAATTATCAATCATCTCTTGTAGAATCGATTTTTTGAGAACAAAGAAGTTGTGGGAATGGATGCATGGTATTTTAGGGAAGGAAATGAGGAAGAAAGAGAGGAAGGGCTTTGGAAGTCGTTTATGGAAGACGGTGGTGGAGGGAGAGACGCTGGAACCGAGTCTGAGACTTTGGGCCATTTTGAAGGAAAACCGAATGAGCTTCGATTATGGAAATTGGTTAGATGCTCTTGTTATAGGGCTGGTTGATAGGCTTGCTTTTTGGTCTCGGACTCTCGAGCCCATGTGGGCTTGGCTAATTGGACTTCAAATTTTGACTCTTACTGTTCTCTAACCCAAATAAAAAACAAAAACAAAAGCATACTTATTACGTACTGTTCATATCAGTGGATAACGTATAGAATTATTTAAAATAAACTGCACAGGTTATGATCAAGCTCGATCTCCTCAAGTTTTTTTTTTTTTTTTTATCGGAATTTGAGAGACTAACTACGAAAAAAATAGATATATAATACAAGTCCCACGATATGTTCGAAATATTTAACGAAAGACAACAAATATTATAATATGTTCTTTATAATAGATGTAGCGATCTCTGAACAATCGTTTTCTCATTAGTCAAACAATCTTATAATGCGCAAACATTGATCAAGTAATTAAATACGACATATCCAAGTCTTGTTTAAAGAAAGCCTATGATGGTTTTCGAAACCCTTTTCTCTACCAACGGACACGGGACAAGATAGATACTCAAATTTCAAAGGCAATCCCCGAGACAAAGCAATTAACGTCCTTGTGACGAGTCTCTATCCGTCCGAACCCTCTTTTAATTAGCATGGCTTTTAAACGAATCATAATTTATATATGCTCAGGTACTTGTGGAAGCTGGACGTGATCATGATCTCCATCTATGGCTACGTACGTACGTGCTTGTTTCTGAAAAGCTTTTGACCTGTCGCATCATATATATTAGTCTTTGCTCAATCATGAGAGTACTGGGTCAGAAAGGGATGGACGGGAAGACATGATTAATTCTGCTCCATGTTTGTTGTCGTAGAAATGCAAGAAAGGCATGAGTAGCTGAAACTAGAGGAATTTATGGTATCGTCAAACCAAACATATTATTAGTTTAAAAAGTCCGATCATTACGATCAGCAAGCGCATCAAGCATTCAATGCGACTAAAAAGCAACCCAAAAAAATCTATCTAAAAATAATATTTTCTTAGAAAAGATGAAGTAAAGGAGTACTGCAGGGCCGCATGAGATCGAAATCACTTAAATATTCTAATGATATCATACAGCAAACTACAAGTGATAAGAGAGTCGAGAGGCGCCTTGACAAGTTGACATGAGCCTTTTTCTGGTCTTTAATTTGTAGTAGTTTTCTACAAACAGAATGGTGAGTGATTGAGATATTCATGGTTGATAGAACTTATTCCCACATCTGCATTTCCATGTGAGGAGATAGTAGCTGTCATCTTCATTACGAGACCATGCAGCGAAACTCCCCTTCCTTTGGTGAGAAGGAATGACTAGCGTAGCAATGCAAGGCCTGCAATTCAAGCACTTGTTCACACAAGCAGGTGGCTTTGATCCCAGCACCATTTCCTTCTGCGCTAAACTCTCGCCGTATCCTGAAGATCATAGCGATCCAATTAACATGGCAGCAAAATGCATGTAACTTTAGTTAGTACTGCAGTACTTAAACGTCATATATAGTGTCGACCCCATGCTGGCACTGCATGGTATTAGAGACCTCACAGTTCAGAACCCAGTTAAATGTTCTGATCGTTCGTCGATCAGTACATTTAACAGGGATGGGGAAGATAATTTATCAAGTACACACGTATAATAGTGAATGATGAAAAACTTAAAACAATAAAATTAATTTAATATCTTGGAGAATAGATCAGACTCAACACCCTGACGAGAGAAAGTAAGATCCACTTGGGATTTTTGCACTATGTTTGAGAAAGCTCTGAACAGTTTTTACCGAAATGGGTTACTTTTTTTTACCTGATTTGGGAGGTATAAACGTGAGAAAAAAGATGAAAGCCACAGTGACTGCTACTTTCAGGTCGCGTAGACAGGTTCTTGGGGCCATCAGTTAGTCACAGCCTATGAAGATATTGGCGACTGTGGGGTAAATACAGTGAAGAAGGGGATTCGGAGAAAGAAGAACAGAAAGAACTATAGAAGGATCGGGTGTTTGATTGAGATAGAACGAAGGGGATGGAGGGATTTAAGCACAGAGAAAGTATCTTAAATAATGTATGACCAGGTTGAGGGCTGTTTCCTGTGGAAGAGACAGTTCCCTGAAGCCATGGCTCGCTCACCAACTACAACAATTCTGCGAGTAGGAAAATGTGCTGCTTTATTTTTTTCTTGGTACTTTTTGGGGAACTGTTGCACTGACTTTAGGTTGTTAGTAATGACTGAGGACTGGAGTCCATCAAAGCTGCTGACTTGATTGTCATGGTGTAGACTGTGTAGTGGACAGCTCATAACCCCAGTTAATCCTTGCTTTGAAATTAACTGAGATCCAGATGTGACCAAAAATTTTGAGAATTTTAAGAAGAAAGTAGTATGAACTGTAGTACTTGTTTTATATTTTTGTTTGTGAAAAAATGAATTCTAAATGCATACATAGAAAACTCCGATGCATCCATGCTTGATTTCTACAACCTCTAGTACTATTCAGGACAGGCATATTTACATGTTGTAGTTGTCTCCCATTAATGATATTAATTAAAGCAGCGTACGTACGAGTCCTTCACCGTAAACTACGATCTTTTCCCATAATTCTTTTCCAGCACCCCATATAGTCTTCGTCCATGCAATTCCCTTTAATATTGCTGGCTCTGTGCAGCCGACTCCATGTGAGCGAATGGTGGACATGCAGGGATCAAGCATGCATGTCCGGCCATGATGCTTTTTACCTGCTTATAAAAGCTCATAAAAAGGACAAACAAACAAAGATAATGAGAATGCCCTCATCATGATCGAAGCTACCTTAAAAAAAATATATATTTACTAAAAAAAAGTTGAGCTTTTCATATTATTATTTTTATTTCGTATTTATACACTTGAAAAAGAGACTGGGGAAGAGCAGTTCAATTAAAAAAAG
>QEOT01122982.1:4855-31856 GCA_003123785.1 Pterocarya stenoptera
AAAAAAAAAAAAAATCTGCTTGAATGACTTAATCAACAATAAGTAACTTAGTTTTACGAACTTTTCTTTCTCGTAATCTCCACCCGATTCTGATTTAATAGAGGTTTGCTACTTTTCCTTCAACCTTGTGTTTGTCTCTCTCCCTCTCTCACACGTACACCTCAAAGAAAAGTTATTTAAAAGCAACAAAAACTCGAACCCATCGAGCAAAACCCATCAAAACTTTTTTATCAGTCTTCAAAAGGTGACAATTATATGCGACAGAAATCGGAAGAAAACGGAGAAAGGAATCAGAATCGATGAAGAGAGTTGACCAATTAATATTGCTTAACAAAAGCATAAAGATAATAATAAAAAAGTTTGATCGTAAAGCAGGATTGAGAGCTACCTGAAATCAGGCCGCAGCTGTCGCGGAACAAAAAGGATTTGCTGGAAGAGAAGGAGAGCTTTTTCTTTGTTTTGTTGGGAGTGCCATCCAATACCATCGGGTCGTTCATATATTGCGAAACTGCCCGGCTGTTTTGAGGCAAAATCACGTTGTCGGCCTTTGACTCGTGGACAGTCTTTAGCTCTAGTTTGTTTTGATAATAAAAGTTAGGAAATTCAATAAAATATTATTTAAATATATTTTTTTAATATTATTTTTATTTTAAAATTTTAAAAGTTAAATTTTTTATTTTATTTTGTATAAAATTTTAAAAAAATTATAATAATTATATAAAATGAAATCAAAGAAATGAGATGGATTATAAAACAAACCAGATCTTAATTTATTAGCCTGGTGGCAGTGGTACATTGGGTCGGAACATAAAACGCAAATGATTCAGGAAAAGGAATAGCAGTGTTTGTTTGTTTTTTTCGCTGGCGATTTTGTTACAATGTTTTGTGAATAAATCAATTTACAATAATCTTTATAAACATAACTAGCAGACTTTTAATTTTCAAGCCAATAATATCAGTTTATATTATTATTTTTTATATTTTTATAAATATAATAGGTCTCACATATATATTTAATGCCATACACGTAAGATTCATAAATAGCATAACTCATATTTTAAACCAGTTTTATGAGTATTTGATTTCCTTTGTATTTACCATTTATGATTACTAATTCAATAGAGGTGATTTTTTTTTTTAAATCTTAGTGTTGATGTCATGTTTTGCAGTCCGTGCAGTTCCGTAGATACCCAAGCCCATGACACTTGCAACTAAGAGAGAGAAAGGACTCCGGTGACGTCCGGGGTCACTTCGATGCTAAAGTCAGTGAATATTCTGATAAGAATGTGTACAGAAAGTAAAAGTGATAAATTTAGGACAAGCCCAGTTTCCCCCTCACCTTGGGGGGGGTGGCTGTCCTTTATACCTGGCTGGGGCCCTACTGCCAGGGGGTATCAGGGTGGAGAGCATCCTTTCTAGACGCATTATCACATGACAGGTCTTACTCTAAAGCCGGATTGTCCCCCACTAGGGAGGGCCCTACTACCTGCATTTCGATTGTTTGTCTGCCACATGCTTGCCTCATGTGATTTGTCGTTTTGCTAAATCCCAAGGATTACCCCTCGGTGTTGGGCCCGGCTTGGGACCCAACTCTTCAGGTCCGTCAGCTAGATCACATGCTCGGATGGGCTTATCAGCTTAGGCCCTTCGCCTGCTCCAGTTCTTTCCCATAGTGGCCTGTGGTCTTCCTAGTTTGGGCCTGGAACCTTCTCTCAAAAGGTTCTCCCTTATAGGACCCTGCAAATTCTTACCATAGAAAAGGATTTGAGTATTTGACAAATTTGAAGTGGGTGTCATTTAAATAATTGATATAAATAAAAAGTAATGACAACAGTGTTTTATTTATTTATTTGAACATAAAAAAGGATAATTTTATTGATGAAATAATAATAATTAATAGTGATATAAATTTAAACCGGAAAACCTGAAAACTAGTTTGGACTAGACCGGTTGGTCCGGTTTTGAACAAGTCCTGTCTAGGACCAGTTCTTGCATTATGCAAGCTGGATCAGACCGATTGGAAAAACAATATATAAAAATTAATTTTATATATCATACAAAATATTTTTTTATATATAATATATAATTATATATGAAATTTTTATATATAAATATATATAATTATATATCATATATGAAATTATTTCATATTATAATTTATAAAGTATAACATAAAATGTTAATCTTAAATATGAACATTTATAATTTGTTTAATCATATGTTATTAATATAATATATATAAGATAATGTTATTATAATTTATAAAATAAAAGTTTAATCTTAAAAGATGAAATTTAATTGATCATATGCTTTAAACATAAAATATATACATATATATATTAAATTATTAATAACATTTTATCATAAGAAGTAAGAACCAAAAAGAAAGAAAATCACTCAAATATTATTAATAAATTTTGATGGCCTAATAAATTCTCAATATTTTTTTTATAAGTACATAAGACATTAGTAGATTAGTAATACTAATATACATTAGTATATAATTTATATTAGTAATATACTTTAAGTCTATGTATA
This sequence comes from Pterocarya stenoptera, assembly GCA_003123785.1. Lineage (NCBI taxonomy): Eukaryota > Viridiplantae > Streptophyta > Magnoliopsida > Fagales > Juglandaceae > Pterocarya > Pterocarya stenoptera. Next base: position 7,394 of record QEOT01122982.1, read on the forward strand.
AATTAGTATATAAATCACTATACTAAATAATCACATATAAAATAATGATATAGTAATACTAATACTATCACTATAGTCTATTAATAACATAGTTATAATAAATTAAACTCACTGTAACAATTAACAAATACCAATATATAGTTATTCTAATCACTATAATTAATACTAAGATTTATAATAATACTATAGTGTAATACTATATTACTATTAGTAATATACTTTAAGTCTATGTATAAATTAGTATATAAATCACTATACTAAATAATCACATATAAAATACTGATATAGTAATACTAATACTAAATTACTATACTAATACTATCACTATAATACTATCAAGAATATAGTTATAATAAATTAAACTCACTATAATAATTAACAAATACTAATATAACAATTAACAAACTCACTATAGCTATAGTTATACTTATAGTCTAATATATTATATAGACTATAGTTATATACTAATATAGACTATAGTTATACTAAATCACTATAACTATTTTAAAAAAAAATAAAACCTCCTATTTCATTCAGATATCATTGTCTACAATGCAATTATCTCTCTGTAAACAATCCGATATGAAAACTGGTATATCTTCTATCCAAATCTTTTCTATTCCTACGTGTATTGCTTCTTTAGCTAGATTGTGTGCAACTGTGTTTGTGTTTCTATGCATATACTTCACTTTCCAGTTAGGCCACTCCTTTAACAGAACTTACGGCTTCAATGATGCTACCAAAGTAATATTGATCTTCAATCTGACCATTCACAGCATTAACAACAACCTAAGCATCCCCTTCCAGAATCACTTTGTTAAAACTTAGATCCTTGCTTAATTCCATAACTTTCCTCAGTGCCAATCCTTCGGCTATAGCAGGTTGTTCCATTTTCGAATCACAACAAGCTGCCATCACCTCCCCCTTATCATTCCTGATTATCACCCCTAAACCCACCCTCCTTAACTTCACATCTGAAGCTGCATCCCAATTGGCTTTAAAACAATCCACACTTGGTGGTTTCCATTTCTGATCCAACCCTCTTGCTCTGCTTCTGTTTTCTATCATTTGCACATTAGTTGTTTGATATTCTTCCAAACTATCTCTTGCTGCTCTAATAACATTGTTATGGCTTAGTAATTTATTTTCAAACACAAAGGTGTTCCTCCTAAGCCACAACCCTCTCATTATTGCACCAGTTTCCTCCATTTCAGACTGTGTGAGTTTCTCTTCCAGCTCTTCCAGTAACCCAAGTAGATCCCCTTCTTCTACTCTCCATTTCTGAACTGACTTAATAGCCCCTGGCCATACATCATTCGCAGCAGAGCATTGCCATAGGACATGCATAACTGTTTCTTCCTCTTGTAAACAAATAGGGCACCTGGCATCTTCAACAATCATCTTAGACAACAAGTTTTTCCTTGTAGCTAAGAGGTTTTTCCTGGTAGCTAAGAAGTTATTCCTTGCCTTCCATAGAAATTTTTTTGTTATACCAGGAATTTTTAGTTCCCAAATGCTCTTCCAACTCTTTCCCTGGCCATTCTGCTATGAAGATTCACCCAGCTCTTTTCCTCGATTCCTCCAAATAGTAAGCACTCTTGACACTATAGATGCCTTTCTTTGATGGACCCCAAATCAATCTATCTTCCACAATCCTCTCGCTTAAAGGAATACTACATATCTACTCAGCCTCTTCCTTTAAAAAAATTGATTTTATAAAACCCTCATTCTATTCTTCCTCTCCTCATGTATCAGATCTTTAACCTTTGAATAAGTATTCAGAGAAGGATTGGGAGTTTGTACACTGAATGAAGATGGTGTTGACAACCACCTTTAACCTCATATATTGATCTTTTGCCCGTTTCCCACCCTCCATCTTAGTCCCTCCTTAAGCAGTTCAAGTGAACTCCATATACTTTTCCATATTTGAGATGGAACCCTACCCAATTTTGATTTCAGTAGAGATGTGCTTCTAAAGTATTTTTCTCAAAAAATAGTAGTAGCCATAGAAGAGGGATTATGAAGGATTCTCCATGCTTGCTTGGCCAGAAGTGCTGTGTTAAAACTGGCTAGATCTCTAAATCGCAATCCTCCATGCCCTTTTGACTAACTCATTCTCTCCCAACTTCTCCACTGGATGCCACTCGAATTCTTCTGATTTTTCCACCAAACTTGGAAAGCATCACATTAATTTCTTTACACAATCTTTTTGGCAACTTGAAGACACTCATAGTGTAAGAGGGGATTGCTTGTAGATCAGCTTTGATCATTACTTCCTTTCCAGCTCCCGAAAGGAAGAAGTTCTTGCAATTGTTAATCTTTTGCCAAACTCTTTCTTTTATACTTCTAAAAATATTATACTTTGATTTACCTACCATAGTAGGCAGACCCAAGTATATTTCATAGTTACCTTGCACAAGAGCACCTCCTTCCAATAGAATCTTTCTTCTGTCTACCAGAAGTGTATTAGAACTGAAAATCGTTGATGTTTTATCCTTATTCAGGAACTGACCCGATGCCTTTTCATATTTTAGCAATAAACCTTGCATCTTCCTCCATTCTTCCACACAAGCTCTTCCAAATAAGATACAATCATCTGCAAAAAGCAAGTGATTTACTTTTAAGCCATTTTTCACTACTGAAATTCCCCTTGTATCCCCTTTAAGATTTGAATTAGAGCTCAACCCCTCTGTATACAAGATAAATAAATAAGGAGATAGAGGATCCCCTTGTCTAAGTCCCCATGAAGGATGCACTACAGCTCCTGGTTTGCCATTGATCAACACTGAGAAAGAAACTGAGCTAATAAACTTCATGATTAAATCTGTCCACTCATCACAAAACCTAAGCCTTTTCATAACAACACCCACATAAGGCCACTCTATCCTATCATATGCCTTGGACATATCCAACTTGATAGCCATACTGCCTTCTTTACCCTTCTTCCCCACCTTCATTGAGTGTAATACCTCATAAGCCACCATTACATTATCAGTTATAATCCTACGAAGAATAAAAGCACTTTGGTTGGCTAAAATAGTTACTGACAGCACTTCTTTGAATCTGTTAGTTATCACTTTGGACACCATCTTGTAAATGATATTACAGAGGCTAATTGGCCTATATTCAGTTACCAACTTAGGGTTCTTTGTTTTGGGAATCAAAGCAATAAAAGTATGGTTAACTGAGTTGAAAGGAATTTTACCATTCAGCAGGTCCAGTACTATCAAACACACCTTATCACCCACTGTTGCCCAATGAGTTTGGTAGAAACAAGCACCAAAACCATCAGGACCTAGTGACTTCAAAGGGGCCATACTTTTAATAGCCTCTTCTATCTCCAATCTGCAAAAAGGTCTTTTCAATTTTTCATTCATCTCACTTGTCACTCGAGGTACTACATGTTGCATACACTCATCCATAGCAGCTGGGCCTGGGTTTGAGGTAGTGAACAACCTTTCAAAATAAGATCTGAAAGCTTCATCAACTTCCACGTGACTTCTAAACACTCTTCCTTGTTCATCCCTCACTTGATTAATGTTATTCTTCCTTCTTCTATGGTATGCACAAGTATGAAAAAACTTGGTGTTTCTGTCACCCAAGGCATACCAATTCCTTTTTGCCATTTGCTTCCACTTCACATCCTCTTTCTCAAGCTTGATCCCCACGTCCTTTTAATGTCTGCTAAGTTGTGCCTACTCTCCTCATCTTGTAGCTTTTTTAGATATTTAGTCTTCTCTTTAATTTCTTTCATCCTATCTACTTTGTTCTGATCATTCCACTTCACAAGTGCCTTGCTGCAACTTTCCAGTAGATTTTTTAAATTCTTTGTATGCTCTCCCCTTTCTACACTTCTATCCCACACCCTTCTAATCACTTCTTCACAATCCTCTTCCTTAGCCCAACTAGCTTCATATCTAAAAACTTTTTTGCCTTTCTCCAATTGTTCCTTCCTTCCTTACACAAAGTCAGCAGCAATGGCCTGTGACTGAACTTCTTCCTACTAGAACCTCCACCCAGTAATCTCTATACATTTGTGCCTAGCTTGGATTGGCCATTGCCCTATCCAACATTTCTTTGTTAAATGTATCATCCTTATGTTTATTGCTCCATGTGAACTTGTTCGCTCTCCACCCTAAGTCAGAAAGATTCACTTTCTCCAATGCCATCCTGAACTCTCCATCAGTTTTTCCTTTCTTGGATTTCCCCCCACCTTCTCATCATGAGTTGCAATTTCATTAAAATTACCTATTACACACCACCCTTGATTCCCCTTAGGCCTTAAAGAGTTAAAGAAATCCTAAGCTTCAGCCCTCTTTATAGTTGATGGTTGCCCATAATAACATGTTAGCATCCATCCATCCTTATATTCTTCCTTTAAAATCCTCACATTTATATGCCTACGTGTAATAACTTCGACCTTTACCAAGTTGTTCCATAAGAATGCTAATCCACCCTTCCTCCTTACTGACTCCACTACAAAACATCCTTCACACTTTAGTTTTTTCTTCAATTGATAACACATTTCCGCTCTTAATTTAGTCTCCATCAAGAAGACTATATTGGGTCTCTTTTCCTCCACCAAATGATAGAGGTCCTGAACTGTTCAAGGGTTCTCAAGCTCTCGACAGTTCTAACTTAGAATTTTCATTGTGATTGGCAGGGCTATTGAACAACCTCTACCAAATCTTGGTAAGATGCCATCATTCTTTTTTCATTGCTCAATCTTCCTTTTTTATGCTTCCCACTCTCACCCTCTCCTTCCTCTTCCTCATCTTTCAATCTTTTTCTAGCTAGCAGCCTACCTTTTGATATGAACCCGCAGGAATGGAATTCTTTGAACCCATAATCAATTTAAAAACTCACCCAAGAAAGTCAAAATCAAGTCAATGGATGGAGAATCTAGACCCAATGAGAACTCGTTTCAAGAACCTAAATTATACTAAAATCTAGACCCGTTAAAGAACTCGTCTCAAGAATCCAGATTACAAGGAGGAACACCAAAAAGGTTGGGATTTACCTTTGATAAGTTCAAAAGTTCAATGACACTGTTCATGTAGCCGAATCACTGTAGCGAGGCACTAGTCATGTAGCCGAATTACTGTAGCGTGACACTGTTCATGCAGGGGTATTTTTGGAAGAAAGGATTTTATTTGGGCTAGAGTTTTAATTAGGTTTTGGTTTTAATACTTTTTATAGCCTCATTTGAAGGTTCAGTAAATATTAAATTTTAATTGTGAGTTGAATTTACTCATTGTTCTTGATTGAACTTTTGAACTTATCAAAAGTAAATCACAATTTTTGTGGCGTTCATCCTTGTAATCTGGGTTCTTAAGACAGATTTTTCAATGGGTCTAAATTTTAATATAATCTAGGTTCTTGAAACGAGTTCAATGATTAGCACCAACATGGACCTAGTTTTAAAGATTCTTTGCAAATTCCAAATGAGCCAATTGCAAGATCAAGGGCTAAGAAGATCAAGAAAGTAATGCAAGGATTGGTACAAACCACTTGGGATGAAGCTAGCAACAACCCAACACATAAGATGGGCTTTAAAGAAGAAGAATTAGTTTTGATCCACTTGATACAAGGTAGGGAAGAGTGCAACATAAATTAGGGTCTATTATTATGTTTATGTGATTGAAGATCTTGGACTTGTTTATTTCATTAAATAGCCTTATTTTTAATAGTTATAGGAATTAGTTTAGAATAATTGGGCTTGAGGATGCTTGGCCCACATATGTCTTATTTCTTATAAACTAGGGTTTTGGGAATGCCTTGTATTATGGTCAATGGCTTATTTGGAAAGTTACTTTTTAGGAACTAGGGTTTCAATAAGTTATTGTAGCGCGGCACTGTTCATGTAGCCGAATTACTGTAGCGCAGCACTGTTTATGCAGTGGTATTTTTGGGAGAAAATGATTTATTTTGGCTAGGGTTTCAATTAGGTTTTGGTTTAAATACTCTTTGTAGCCTCATTTGAAGGTTCAGACAATATTAAATTTTAATTGTGAGTTGAATTTACTCCTCTTGTTCTTGATTGAATTTTTAAACTTATGAAAGGTAAATCACAACTTTTGTGGTGTTCCTCTTTGTAATCTGAGTTTTTTAGACGAGTTCTTTAACGGATCTAGATTTTAATATAATCTAGGTTCTTGAAACGAGTTCTCATCGGGTTTAGATTCTCTATCCATTGACTTAATTTTGGTTTTCTTGGGTGAGTTTTTAAATTGATTATGGGTTTAAGGGATTCTATTCCTGCGGATTCATATCATTTAGTGTTCAGAGCAAGGTTTCAAATTAGGTCTGATTCTATCTTTTAATTCTTGTATCTTTAAATTTAATTCTAGAGTTTCATTGTTCTAGGGTTGCCCAAAAAAAAAAAAAAAGTTGCTGAATTAGATCATCTTGGGGTTGCCGAAATTGTCTTGTTCATTGGGATTTTGTGTTCTTGATCCTAGGGTTTCGAAATTTTAGGATTTCTTGCATCTCTAAATTTGCTAATTGCTTGGAGTGCCATTCCATTGATTCTCTTCTACCTCATTGTCAATTCTTGTGTGTTTGAATTCAATTGCTTGATTTTTACAATTGAATATTGTTGCTTGTGATTGAATTAGAGAAAATGAGAGAAAAGAAAAGCAAATAAAAGAATTTGAAAAACAAAAGGGGCCAGCATTCTCAAAGGTTGCTACATAGTTACAACAAAGAGAAAGAAAGAAATTTGTTAATTGAGCCTTATCTTCAAAAGGGCTGAATACATTATTATAGTTGGTATCTTGTTTTATAATTATTCTTTCCCTCATATAAATTCCTTGAGTCTTGTGTCATATTATTCCTTGCTTGTTTGTTATTCTTGTTTCTTAAATCTAATTACTAGTTGGAATAAAACAAGGTTGTATTGTCTTGATTTAGTTCTACTAGTTCTTAAAGAACTTGAGCAGGAAAACTATTGAGGTAAAAGGTAAGAGAGTGTGAGACTATTATTGAAAAAAAGCCAAATTAAGAGTGAAACATGAGTGGAGTGCTATTATTCAAGCGTAAACACATAAGAGAGTGTGTGAGGTTTTTCACTAACATTCTTTTTGTGCAGCATATTACGATGTCTCATAAAAGTGACTCATCACCAAAGGGGATGGCAGATAAATCATCATTTGTATTGCAAGCCATGCAATAATAGTTTGAGCGGTTGAATTTGTTATTAGGGGAAGTGAGGGATAGGATGGATCATAAAAAAATAGTGATTAGAAATTTGCAAGGTGAGAGAGATAAGAGGCAACATGAGCCTAGTATTGAGAATAGGTATGAGAATGGAGAGTATGGTAAGGATGAAGAAGACCTAACATCTGAAGTTAGATTGGGTAGATATAAATGAGTTAGGCATGAAAGAGGACTTAGGAGAAACCCAGGGGGTCGAGATGGAGTAGATAGGAACCTCGAGATCATCAAAATGAAAATACCATCATTCCAAGGTAGAACTGACGCTGAAGTTTATTTTGAGTGGGAGAAAAGAATAGAGTTGGTGTTTGATTATCATAATTACTCTGAAGAAAAGAAGGTGAAGTTGGTGGTAATTGAGTTCACTGATTATGCGATTATTTGGTAGAATCAATTAGTGATCAATAGGAGGAGGAATCTTGAGAGGCATGTAGAAACATGGAGAGAGTTGAAAGCTATCATGAGGCGGAGATTTGTACCTAGCCATTACTATAGAGACATCTACCAAAAACTACAAAATCTTACACAGGGGTCTAGGAGTGTAGAAGATTACTATAAGGAGATGGAGGTGGCTATGATTCGGGCTAATATAGTGGAGGATCGGGAGGCCACGATGGCTAGATTTTTGAGTGGGTTGAATAAGGAGATAACCAATGTAGTTGAGTTACAACATTATGTGGAGATAGAGGACATGGTGCACATGGCTATGAAGGTAGAGAGACAGTTAAAGAGAAAGGGGATAGCATGGTACACTTCGATTTCTAGCATTTATTGGAAATTAAAGTGGGATAAGAATGATCAAGTTGTAGCAAAGAGAAAGACCGAACCACCTAAGAAAAAGGATGAAGCTGAAGCTAAAACCTCAAGAAAAAGAGAGAATGAGTTGAAAAATAATTGTGAGGCCGAGAGTTCAAAAAAAGAGAAAAGAGAAAGGAAAAAAGATAGTGAAAATGAAAAAGATAGTGAGAAAAAAAAAAGAGAATGAGACCGAAATATCAAGAGAAAGAGAAAGTGAAAAAGAAAATAGAGAGGTGGTTGAAAGTCAAGAAAAAAATATGGAGCCACGAGAGAAAAAGAAAATAGAGAGGTGGTTGAAAGTCAAGAAAAAAATATGGAGCCACGAGAGAAAAAGAAAGAGAGATTGCAAAGAGAAATGGAAAAATAAAAGTGAGTTTTTATGCTAAGACAAGCTTTTATACTAACAAATTTAACGATTCTTTGCCTAGTGTTGTTGTTTCTTTGTTGCAGGGATATGAGGTCATGATTCATAGCGGTATATTTAGTGGTTTGCTACCAATTAGAGAGATAGAGCATTACATTGATTTTGTGCTAGGTGCGACAATCCCTACCCGACCTCTCTTTGAAGAATATGAGTCTTTGACGTACTTGAAGGGACAAGGTAAGTTGAATAGAATGCATGCTAAGTGGGTGGAATTTATTGATACATTTTTCCCTGTAATCAAATACACAGAAGGTAAGGAAAATTTTGTATTTGATGCTTTAGCAAGAAACTATATCCTTGTCTTCATTTTATATGCAAAGTTATTGAGATTTGTATATGATAAGGAATTGTATGCTAATGATGATGAATTTGCTAGTGTGTATGGAGTGTGTGAGAAGCCATCGTTTGGTAAGTGCTATAGACTAAATTGGTATTTGTTTAGAAAGAATGAACTTTGTGAGCCTACTAGTCTTATGTGTGAGATGCTAGTGCATAGATGTGGTTTGTTGGATCATTATGCTGTAAAATGCATTTTAGACGTGTTGCATGAACGTTTATAGTAGTATCATTTGTAATTCATTAACATTTTGTATGAACGTTTGTGGAAGTATTGTTTGTCATTTATTGAGTTTGCATATAGTTGGAGTGGTCATTTTGGTGTAAGGAAGACTTTAGATATGTTTCATGAACATTTGTGGGAGTATTGTTTGCCATTCATTGAGTTTACATATAGTTAGAGTGTTCATGCTACTAATACTTTTTAACAGCAACCTGCCCATTCTCTCTAGCTTTCCTCTTCCACCCTCTCCTAGTCATAGGTTTTCCATCAGCAATAAGCTCTAGTCCCCCCCAACCAATGCTACTTCAATCGCTTGCCCCCCTCTCCTATCCTCCCTTAATTTTTCCTTTACATAGTCCACCTTTACGACCTGAGTATCCTTTAACTTCACCTCTTCCCCTACACTACACTCTCCCCCAACCCCTGCATCATTTTCTCCTCTCACCATATTAGATAACATGCCCCCTTGACTTCCTCCCCCCATCCTTTTTAGTGCCCTCCTCATCTCCCTCTTCTTCCACATTTGTATAAAAGTTGCTAGCTCCATTTCTTGTGTCTTTATAACCCTCTCTTTCCTTCATTCTGTAACCTGATTTAGCCTTAACCTTCAGCCACGACCCATATTGATCCTTCCCTTCTCTTTTCCTTTCACATCCCTTACTTCTATGAACCACACAACCATAAGCAAAACAGATTCTAGGCAACTTCTCATACCTTAAAGGAATCCACAGTTTTTCTCCTTTCACAGTAATAAATTGATCTCTAGCCAAGAGTTTGTGAAGCTCTAAACTGATTTGGACTCTTCGAAATCTACCCCATCCACTCCCATCTATCTTCACGTCAACCTCCTCCACCTTGCCAATAGTCTTCCCTATCTGCTTCCCATGGTCTTCATCCATACAAACAAGAGGTATATCGTGCATTTGGACCCGGAACCTCTCCTGTTCAAACTTCAGACTTTGAGAGGGTATGAATTCCTCAAGCAGTTTCAGTGCTAGCAAGTGTGAATCAAATAGTCATGGTCTCCCACTCCATACCTTGTGCTTATCTGTATGATTAGCAAAAGTAAGAGTAAACATATTATTCCCCAGCTCAACAAACTTTGCTGGCTTACTGACTCTCCAAACTTTCATCATTGTTGTCTCTAACACTTCCTTTCTGATACTCCTTTCCATACAGACCCTTCCAACCAAGCTACACTCTCATTTATATTGGATTTCTTCTATAACAGTTTTGTTAATGGCTATTGCTTCCCCTTTCTCCTCCGTCAAGCAATCATTTCTTTTCTACCTCATTCATTCTCCTTCCACACTAGACCCTCATCCTTCTCCGTTACCAACTCGAACAAAGTTTCCCTGAGATTTTTCCGTTCTACCACTACATTTTCAGGCTCCAATAATGTCACCGTAACCTTCCTCCTACTGCAACCACCGTGGGCTACCGTACTATCCGCTGCACACCAGCTACGTACCACCTGCCTCCCACTACAAAAACCGTTAGGATCTCTTGTGGTCCCCATTAAAACTTCACCTCATCCTCCCTTCACGAGAGCAGAGAGAAGACTCAATATATCTAAATCACTATAACTAATACTAATATATAGCTATACTAAATTACTAATAGTCTAATATTAATACTATTATATAGTCTAATATATTATATAGTTATACTAATATATAAGTTTATAACTAATACTAATAGTATAATATACACTATAGTTATACTTATATATAACTAATATTAATCACTATAACTAAATCACTATAGTCTATTAAAGGTATTACAAATACATATAAATTATAATTATCAATTTCTCAAACCATCAGAAATTTTTTTAATTATCATTTAAAAAAAAAAAAAGAACTACATTGATTTAAATAGGAAACGATGCTGTTTTCGTCTCCAGTACTCCAGCGGGGAGTGTCTTCTTGAATAAACCCTAAGGCCTAAATTCTAAAACAAGAAGCACTGAACTACTGAAGTAGAACAAATTGAAACGATGCCCCTCTGAGTTGCTGCATAGACTGCACCTCCCCTCACTGGCCGTCGCATATACCGTGAGCTCACGGCATCGCCTGTAAGAACTCAGCCTCAGCCTGCGACGCACAAACCCTCGGCCTCACCTCACTCTCTCTGTCTTCGATTCCTCATAGTCACGATAATTTGTTTTTATGTTTTTGAAATTACTTTGAAATCTGGTAGATGGTATTTGTTTCATTAGGGTTTTTGAATCTGAAATTTAGGATTTTTGTGATTGTTTTTGTGTTATTAGGGTTTTGTTATTGGGTTTGTGAAATTATTTTGAAATTATGATAGATGGTATTTGTTTTATTAGGGTTTTTTAATCCAAAATTTAGAATTTTTTTGATTGTTTTTGTGTTATTAGGGATTTGTGATTGAGTTTGTGAAATTATTTTGAAATTATGATAGATGATATTTGCTTTATTAGGATTTTTGAATCCAAAATTTAGGATTTTTGTGATTGTGTTTGTGTTATTAGGGTTTTGTGATTGTGTTTGTGAAAATGCACAGAAATTTGGTAGGTGCACAGAATCTGAAATTGAGGATTTTTGTGTTTGTGTAATTGTAATTTAGGATTTTTGTGATTATAATTGTAATTATAATTTGTAATCTGTATAATTTGAAGAACTCCCTAGGTCTTATATTATTGCAATGCAGTTAGTGAGTTATTAAATAAAAGTAAGGTTCAAGTCAAGTCAATACGCTTTGATTTCAATGCAGCAAACATTATTGCAGATTGCAGTTAGTGAGTTATTAATAGCTGCTTAGTTATTAACCTATTATATAGTTATAGCTGATTTTATTAATTTTATTTTTGTTACTACAAATGGATCCTTTAAATGAAACAGAAACACCCGACGATGTTCAACCTTCAATGGAAAGGACAATGGAATCAATTACGACTAATGATCCGCTTTCTCTCAAATTTAATGCTAGTAAGCCATCTATTAGTCCTGTGAGTGGTAGGAAAATCTGTAATTTGAGATTATTTTACAAAGATTAATACTAAGGATAAGTTGAAACCTAGGGCTACGTATATAACCTTTGTGGGACGACTTACGCTTATGATTCTAATATAAATGGCACAATATCAATGTTGGGGCACTTAGAAAAAACATGTAAGAAGTCTCCACTTAGGAAAGTGGATAGAAACCAATCTGTATTGGTTTTCCAGTCTAGATCAAGTAGTGGGGGGTTTGTACCTATTGCTTTTAGTGTTGAGGCTTGTAGAGAAACCTTAGCAAAAATGTTGGTTGTTGATGAGCTTCCTTTTAAACGTGTGGAAGGGGAGGGGTTTAAGAAATTTATGCTTGTTGTGCAACCGTGATGGAATGAGATTCCATCATGTGTAACGGTTGCAAAAGATATTTTTAAACTTTATTTGAGAGAGAAAGAAAAGTTGCAAAATGCTCTTAAGGGGAAACACATTTGCCTAACTACAAATACATGGACATATGTGCAAAATTTTAACTACATGTGTCTCACCGCACATTTTATTGATGAATATTGAAAAATGCACAAAAGAATTATCAATTTTTGTAAGGTGGAAAACCATAATGGTGAGACACTAGGTAAAAAAAATCAAAATGTGTTTGATTGAATGAGAGAGACCCAAAATATTTACAATTACACTTGACAATGCAAGTTTAAATAATGGGGCAGTTTTGTATATCAAAAGAAAGACAAGGAATAGAATGGATACGATTTTGGAATATGAGTTCTTGCATATGAGATGTTGTGCTCATATCTTGAACTTGATTGCTTGGTATGGGTTGAAAGAATATGATCAATCAATTGCATGAATTAAAGGGGTTGTGAAGTATGTGACATCATCTCCACAAAGGTGTAACACATTTAAACAATGTTGTTATAGTGATGATATTACTTGTAAAATTAGTGTATACTTAGATGTAGCAACTCGTTGGAACTCCACTTATATGATGTTGGATAGGGCTAAAAAGTTTCAAAAAGCATTTCAACGGCTAGAAGATGAAGATTCGGGATATGTTAAGAGCTTTGGGGAGGATGATAGTGAGGATGATGATGGTTTTAGTGAGTTGGATAAAGGAGGGACATCCAAGTTAGGGCCTTCAACCATGGATGATTGGGATAAGAGTAGCTTGTTTGTAAAATTTCTAAAATTTTTTCACGATGTAACCTTGCGTTTCTCGGAGGCCAATTATGTCACTTACAACTGTTTTGTATTTGAGCTAGCGATAATTCAAGCTGCAATTAATTTGGAGTGTGCGAAAATGCCTCATAATTTAAGGACAATGACATTTAGTATGAAATTTAAATGTGAAATATTGAAAAAATCTTGAGAAAATGAATCTTTTGTTATATGTTAGGTTGGTTCTTGATCCTGAATATAAAATACGTTGTCTAGCATTTATTTTTGAAGGAATATATGAGGATAATAATTCAAAAGTTCTTATGTTGGTGGATCGGGTTAAATATGCCTTGACTCGTTTATACGATATTTATTGTGAAAATGAAGGAAGTGGTATTGGGGCAAAAGATAAAACTATGAGCCAATCAAGTGAGGAAGGGGCTAGTACTACAAAGTCAACAACTAGGTTAGGTCAAGGTGATTTCAAATCATTTATCCGTAGACAAATTAAGCAGCATTTGAAGTCAGAGAACTCTTTGGAGAGTAAATTTGAACTGGAGAGGTATTTATCTGAAAAATGTGAAGAAGATGATGCGGCATTCGACTTGTTGACTTGGTGGAAGATTAACTCCACTAGATACCGCATGCTTTTAAGAGTTGCGTGGGATGTTCTTGCAGTTTCGATATCTACAATGGCCTCTGAGTCGGCTTTTAGCACAACAGGTTGAATACTTCCGCAGTAGCCTATCTCCACTTATGGTAGAAATCCTTATTTGTACACAAAATTGGCTCCGTTCTTCTGCTTCGATTAACATTCACACTTTAATGGATGATGCTGAAAAGTTTGAGAAATTTGATATAGGTATGGAGCATCATTCACCTTTTTTTTAACTGTCTCTAAAGTGTATATCATATTAATAATTTATTTTAATTATTATGCTTATTATTTTTTTCCCTTTTGTGTAAAGCTTATAGAAGACGTAGGGGTTCTTCAAGATCTACTTCTTTGGTTGGAGATGATTAAATTTAAGGTAGGTCAATTTGTATAACATCTTTCCTTAATTTTTTTTTTCATTTGATGAATTACTAACTTTTTTATTGGAATTAACTGTTTGATTTATTTTCATACAATTGCAAGGTTTGTTGAATGGACTATTGGAGCTGGTGGCTTGGTGCATAGCTATTTGTTCTAGTTGTAAAGTTTTTTATTGGATGTTGTTATAATTTGAACTTTTAATTTGAATTTGTAATTTGGACTTGTAATTTGTTAGACTTTTAGATTTGTAATTTAGACTTTTGGTATTTGGACAGGTAATTTTTTGAACTTTTTGACTTGTAATTTAGACTTTTGAAATTTGGACTTGTAATTTGTTTGACTTTTAGATTTTTAATTTAAACTTTTGGACTTATTTTATTCCATAAAAGATTTTTCTTTTTATTGCAGAATTTTTTTTTTCATTTTTTGTAGTAGTTATATTTATATGTTTGTAGCAGATTTTTTTTAGTAGAACAGATTTTTGAAAATCAATTTTTAGTAAAGCAGATTTTAATAAATCAAATTTATTTTTTAGTAAAACAGATTTTTGTAATAGTAAGAGATTTTGAAATAAAAGTATAAAATATATATGTTTAAAGTAATTTTTTTTATAAACATATTTTTAATGACAAACTTAGATTTAAAAAAAATCAGAAAGTCAGACTGGACTAAAAATCAGTAAAATTAAAAATATCAGTTTAGAAAAACAACTGGTATGTAATCAATTTAAAAAAATATAAAATCATTATATACCGATTCTATCCTAAATTTTATTTAAAATCAGATCGGACCGGTTCAATTTATGAGCAGCAAGATATTGGAACTCCCACGTGCGAACAGAACTATGTCTAGCGGGACGTTCCAGACATCATCGGAGTATTAAAAGCTCTTCCTTCCCCCAATTTTTCTTCTCGATTTGCCCTAACAATTCAACGACAGAAATGGGGAAGCAACCGGTGAAGTTGAAGGCGGTCGTTTACGCGCTCTCCCCCTTCCAGCAGAAGGTGATGCCTGGTCTGTGGAAAGACTTGCCCGGCAAGATTCACCACAAGGTCTCCGAGAACTGGTTCAGTGCTGTCCTCCTCCTCAGCCCCCTCGTCGGCACGTACACGTAATTCCTTCCTTTCACCACTCTCTCTCTCTCTCTCTCTCTCTCTCTCTCTCTCTCTCTCTCTCTATTTATCCAGATCAAATTTTGGTTTTATCTATGTTTTCGATTGGTTAAGTTCTTCTATGCGAAATTTTCGAACCAGTGACCTCGATTAGATTCTGTGTTATTAGATATATGATTTAGGGATTTACTCTTGCGTTGAAAAGTGAGATTCAGGTTTTATATGAGTGACTGGGATTAGATTGAGAAGATTGGAGACGGCTATTCTATGAGAATACATATTTTCACTGGTGGACTAGGGATGCTGTGTCTGTGTTTCATGTATGGTTTCCCTTGTACGTATTGCTGATCATGTTAATAGCTAGAACATAAAAATATTGTAAATTTTCAGAATTTGAACTACCTGTAGAAGTAATCCTTTGTGGTTTATTGTCAGCGGCTGGATCCTTCTCCCTGTGCTCACCCTCTAGGCTGGCAGACCATACGTTATTCTCTACGGAATATGAAAATGGAAGTTTTGCTAATGTGAAACCTTTATATAGAAAATCATTTTAGTATTCTCGTAACGAGCTCCTAACTTGCTTAGATTATTGATTATTTCATCTGATGTCACCTCAGCAATCATAAGTTTTTGAGCTAAGGTATAAAAATCCTGATGGAAATCGGTAATTACATTATTTATTACGCTAACTTGTATTGCATTGTAGGCTACATGTATAACCTGTTTCGGCAGACAAAACCAATAATCAATGGAAGCTTGATTACAATGTTTGTGTGTGTTCACAAAGATGTGTATTAAATTGAAGAGAAGTTACAACTAGATATTTTGGAGATTAGAAGTGATGAAGAGATGCCTCTTATTATGAAAGCAGCTATGAATGCTAGCTTTACATGCATGTCTTAGATTTATGTTTAGTTGGTAAGTGTATGTGTCTATTAGTTTGTCCATTGTTGGACCAAATTTGGAAGAGTTTGCCAGTAAATGTTTTTTTGATACATGGTATTTGTATCTCATAAAGTTCTACTCTGTTTACATGATATCGAGGTTGTATGTCTTGTTGTGGTTGGTATAGCTTTTGAATTAGTTATGCCGGGCTTTCCACTATCATCTTCAGAATCTGCCATTTTCCAATTATCCCCTGGAATAAATCTAAATACTGGCTCCGGGCATGCAAGCCCGTAGGGGAAAATCTCACTCATCTCGGGTAGAGGAAAGAGTTTTTTTTTGTCCAAAAATCATAATAGCACCCCTAAACCCCTTAAACGCGATCAATAAATGGATATTGTCTGAAAATGGCTGGGTGGTGCATTTTGGAGCTTTAGAGAAGAAATGGTTGCGTTAGAAATAACAGAAACTTGGATTCCTGAGATCCTACAGTTGGGATTTTTCTCTCACTCTGGACTAAAGTAGCAACAGTCGGTCAAATGTTGTGAGATTTCAGATGGTGGATCTTTAGAGAAGAAGTGACTGGGTTGGTCTTGCCGAGGGCTTGTGCACCCCCGGGATTAGTCGGGATTAGGGGTGTAACCGGTCCGGTCCGGTTTTGGACAAAATCTTAGACCGAACCAGTATAACCGGTTTTTTTCAAAACCGATTACGCACCGGTTACCATCCTAAACCGGTACTTCCGGTTTTACTGGTTTCCGGTCCGGTCTAGTCCAGTTTTCCAGTTTTTTAAAATGTAAATTTGACATTAGTATAATATTAGACTATTAGATAGCTATATATTAGTATATATTAGTATTAGTTATAAACTATATATTAGTATAGCTATATAATACATGATCAATTATATTTTCATTTTTAAGATTAAACTTTTATTTTATAATAATATTATCTTATATATAATTATATTAATAGCATATGATCTAACAAATTACAAATGTTTATATTTAAAATTAACATTTTATGTTATAATTTATAAATTATAATATGAAATTATTTCATATATGATATATAATTATATTATATATTTCACATATAATTATAAATTATATATAAAACTTATATATTAATATATATAAAATATTATTTTTATATATATTTTATTAACCGGTCCGGTCTGAAAAATCCCAAAACTGGAACTGGACCGGTTTCGGCCGGTTTATAATCCGGTTCCGGACCGGACCGGTTCAAAACCGGTAAAATTGGTCCGGTTCGGACCGGTTTGCCGGTTTAAATTTACATCCCAAGTCGGGATGCTATTCCGGACACCCGGTGCCAATAAAAAAAATGACTGGGTTGGTCAGAAAGGGGTGAGTTTCAAACAGTGAGTTTTAGAGCAAAATTCAAATATGGCGTGAATTTCGTTTGCAAATGGTGTCTTTCTGTGGGTTTGACGAATTGCAGTAAGCCATTGTGCTTAAAAAAAAAGGTGACACGATAGGCATGTAAGCAGTGTGCCCTGGGTGTGCACACCCGGGGCTTGTATATGGACAAACTCATATCACCTGTCTACAGACTTAGAAATAGGCTTTTATATCTGAATGTTTATTAAAATTCCTGAATGAATCTTGCTTGTTGAATGGAATGATTTCCTTACCAATTCTCTGGGTGAACAGGAAGGGGAATTGACATTTAAATGTGTGGTTTGACCCTTCACCTTTTTTTTTTTGGTTTTATCTAGAAGGTTGTTTGGGGGGTAGATGGTATGAGGTATCTGCTGTACTGATTTTGTCAGAACATATATCAATTTGTATTTCACCCACATTTTCAATTGTCTAATGATCCAACTCCATGAGCTGTTGGGTTCATTGTTGCATGGCTCATGTTTACAGTTTAGCCTTGAAGGTTGCACAATGATTAAATAAAGTACTTTATACTAACAATTATTGGAAAAAAAGTCATTTGACATTCTAGGGTAATGCTTGACATTTTTCAAGAGTTTCATAATTAGAGAAACGTGTCTTCCCTCTGCAGTGAAAACTTGGAAACTGAATGTGAATGATGCTTTTTTATGATGTATACATAGTGATGGTGGTAATCGATTGTGAATTGAATGCTTGAAATTCATATGTGAACGATGCAGTGGATATTGAGAGTAACTCATGGATGAGAAAATTTTCTTTTAAGGCGTGATTCTCATGTTGTTCATGGAGATTGTTGATTTATAAACTATCTAGAGGCATAAACATATATTTGTACCATTTTCACCAACTTCTTGTTTGTCTTAAGTTGTGCATCATTGTACAGTATCTAACCATCAAGGTCTGAAACAGTATAATGAATAGGGAGAGTGTTTGTTTAGGCTCAACTATGTTGCCTGTTAATTCACTTTGAAAGAATTATACATGGAAGTTGAATAAGTAGTGGATTTCACTTGGAACACAATAATATGTACTTCCTGCTCTTTTCCCTTCGGTAGTTATATATCCTTACCTGAGTAAATTTTGTTCATTAGCTTCCATGTCGGTTATGTTGCAATCACACTTTATCTTACACGAGTTCATAGATATGTTTGTATGCAATTGGATGCAGTTATGTCCAATATTACGAGGAGAAGGAGAAGATGGCACACCGCTATTGAAGTGCATGCACGAGTCTCCACTTTTGCAGTAAAGCTCATCATCATTTTGCTACAACTTGGATGAAGGAGACTGGAGTGTGTCAAGATAAAAATTGATGTGAGTTACTGGGAAATTTTCAAACGATGTTCGACTTCTTTTGCTGCTTAAAATAATGTGTGCATTATTGAGAGTACACTTTTTTTAGTCACTTCTAAGTAGTTCTGATATCCCAAGTCAATATCGTCGTGTCTGAGAAGTAGAAATGTAACAGGAATTTGGATTTCCCAGACTTTGCTCCAATGCCCCCACACCCCCCCTCTCTTTTCAATGAGCAAAGTCAAGGGTAACCTGTTCCTAATGTGTGCTATAAAGGGGTGAAAGAGAATTTGCATTTCATTTGTAAGAGGGTAATGATATTATCTTGTTTTAAATTTGCAGTCTTTAATCATACCAGTAAATGGTTAACGTGTCAATAAGTGATTTTAAGTGATTTATTATTTAAATAGATTAGGGTTTCAAATTCAAAGAATATCCAAAATCCCAATATAAATTGGGAGAAGGGTATGGTTTTGAAACCATAAAATTAGTCATTTGGGTTTTAGTCTGTTTGCAAATCACTTATTTAGTTTTAATTTTCAAGTAATTTATTCTTAGGATATGTAAATTTTTGCAATTAAATCCATCCGTCCATCTCCCTCAAATCATCTGATAGCCAGGTTGACGTGTGGAAATTAATCAAAACTCGACATAAGGTACCCCCTTGTTAAAAAATAAAAAAAATCTAAGAAATCAAAATAAAAATTAACGCGTGCTCTAATTGATTGCCATGCGGCACTTGCATACCTATAAAGGAAGGAAAATGATTTGTGCATGTATAAGGATGTGCAACCTTCCTGCAGCAACTTTTAAAAAATAATGATAACTAATTATTTTTATGATAGATCTTATTTTCTTTCAAAAAAGACTACACGAGACTCTCATACCTTAAATTTGAATCTAGCATTACTCTAAAGAAAATTATAAAAAATGAAGCCAATAGAGTGATTTGCGAATGAGCGAAAAGTTGGGGACTGATTTTATAAATAAATCAAAATTATGAAATACTCTTAACTTCATAAAATCTGAAAAAATCTGCAGCCGCGTAAAAAAATCCTAAAAGAAAATTTATGCATAGAATTTTTTTTTTTCTTTCACTTTCGCACAAATATTTAATAAAATCTACTTCTTTTTTTTTTTTTTTTTAAAAACTCAATACATTGACCCAAAAAAGTCTACAAAAATGAAAAGATGTATTTTTTAAACTGATGTATGATTATTGATTTTCTTTATCATCTTTTAGTCGTTTCGACTTCTTTCTTGTTCTTCTGTTTAAGGGTGTAGAATCGGCCGGATTTTTTCATTTTTAAATTGAAATGTCAAATTCTCTATTAAAGAGAAAATTATAAGCGTTTTGTTACTACAATGACGCGCGTAAAGCATTTTCAAGTTTAATCTTAAATTATGTTTATATTGTTCTTTTTTATAATAGTGTACACAAAATTATAAACAAAAATATTATTCTCAGAGAACAAATTTGACTCCTCAAAGATGAATTTCTAGATCCGCCACGTTTGTAAGTTTGTAACTGTAGATGCAAAAGTTTGGCTAGAACTAGATAACTAAATTGATAAGTTTGGATAGGATTAGGTGACTAGATAGATATAGACTTGTTGTCAAGTTTATTAGATGAATGTAAAGTATTTTATCTTTATCTATAAACATTTGAATTATGTCAAGAAGTTACTAGATAATAGTTTGGATAAGTCAAGAGTGTGTATAACTGAAGGTTGAAAAGTCAGGAATTATCCAGTTGAAGAAATCTATAATTGATGAGAAGACTTAGCACCAGATGTCAACAGACGCGTCAGCATAGTTGTTCCTAGTAGTCCTCCCATCAGCAGAGTCCTACTATGCCTCAAATTCCTAACTCTCGATCCTTCAACAGAGTCCTACTGTAGATAAAATACTGATCATAATATTTATGATGGGGATTTTGACTGGGTGATTAATTTTTTTTATCATATTTTCCAGTACTTAGAGAGAGATTGGAGAATAATCCAAGTACTTGAGTGTTGAGAATTTTATCGTTCTTTTTCCCCTTTCTCTCATTGAGTACATGCTTACTTCATGTTGAAGTTTGATCGATTGAGTTCAGCCATTGGAGTTCCAAGAGAGAAGTCAATAGTTTGAAAATCGCCAGAAGTTCTAGCTGCTATTGCGGTAGAAGCAAACAGGTCGTTTGTCGGGTCAAGTAAGAGAGTCAATTAGCAAATGTTTTGTAATTGAGAATTATTTATAATTGATTTTCAAATAATCAATTAACTTTTCTAGATTTGACTGCCCCGTAGGATTTTACCTTTTAAGAGTTCTTCAAAATGTTTTCTTTCGTAACCAAATTTGGTGTTATGCACTTTATTATATATTTGATTGATTATCAAATTATTTCATTATTGATCACTAACCAATTTATTGATTGAATTGGGAGAATATGGTAATACAATACAGGGGGTACTTGGATAATTTCAGCAACATTGGTGATCATGAGAGAGAGAGAGATCCTAGAGAAATCACAAGGGCTCTTTTCATTAAGATAATTATTTAAGCCACATACACAATTCATTATTTTAAAGCTATATGAAACAAGAGTAAATAATTTTTCATTTGTGTGGTAATATGCTTAATAACTTAGGACATATATACTTCAACGCTAGCAGTTTTGATAAACTGGCATACAGGACAAACACTAATTGACCCCTCACACTCCTTGCATAAACATAGGTGCCGACAAGGCATCAACAAGATAGAGACCTCCTTTGTGTTGCATGCTCTACAAATGTGTCCCAAGCCTAGGTTATTCCTGGGAAATGATTTGGTAGGTCCACCTGGAATGCCTGGGTAGTTGTTTGGGTCGATATATGAGGTGGCATCATCGACTTCACTGTCTCCAAATCCTTCCTTACCTTGTTCAGCACCCTGTGAAATTGCCTGCTGGAGGTTGTTCTTCAGGACACTAACAATTGACTCATTGTACTTTGCTCTATAGTGCCAATTCTGGGCTTCCATGGCAACTCGCCTTATCCTCTCTGCAACTTCCCTGTTCTTACGGTTCATGTTCTCTATTTCAATGTCTTTCTCGTGAAGCTTTTTGTTGAGACCTTTCCCCATAGCAGCAAGGAAAGAAGCCATGTGTTGCTTCTCCATGTCCTTCACCCCCTTTGTCAACTGTTCCTCCTGATTCAAGAGTGATCAAAGATTATTCTACAGGTGCTAAGAACAGCATAAAATGATCACTAAAATATTATGAAATTAGCTTGACTACTGCTTTCTGTTGAGTATGATTTCAGACCCTTGAAAGCCACTACTCATGGTCCTCCCCACCCAGGTCTCCAAGATACAACATCAATTAAAAACCATGAGTAGACATAAAATTACTATTTAATAGACAGGCAATTCTTCACTTGAAATACTAATGTTAAGATAATATTGGGAATCGAATTAAAATAGAAAGGATTAAGACCACCGAATGAAATAATTTTCAAAAGCAAAAAGGTTACAAGGATGGATATGTGTTAGTATATTGTAACCACTTTCTGAATGATCATTGGTTATGGCAAAACAATTGTGTCCCCCCCCCCCCCCCCCCCCNACGCTCATCATCATCGTATGATAGCCTTAATCCTGTTGATACCGGGTTTGGGTTCAGAATGCTTGCTGAGCGATCAGCTTCATCCTGACAGCCATAATAATTCAAGGATATCTGAAGTTTTTGCTGCCTTGAAATATCTTCGGTTTCTCTGCTGCGTTTATTTGGCCGAACGATAGGAGTAATATGCTCATTTCCAACGAAATTTACTGGATCAACATTACATCCAGCTGGTGCTGCAAAATAAGTTTTGTATTCATTATGCTTAGAGACCGGATCAACTGCAGATATCTCATTATAATTCCAACATGGGTACGAGACCCTAACCACAATAAATTTCCTCTTATCATATTCTACAGTGTTAAATAATGGTTTTCATCCTAGATTTACACATTTACCATTCAATGCTCCTAACTGACCAGATATAGCTATTTATCTGTCAACTTTTGGGTGGTGGTGGCAGCTGTGGGCTTAGATGATTTGGCACCGCCACAGATGTAAGCCCACAGCCCCTAATGACAAGGTTGATTTACACGTTGATGATGATACTTATAAATAAAAAAGTCATGGAATGGTCATGACAATGATGATGTTATTAATATTTCTTCTAAAGTTGACTGAGCTTGATTTTAAAAGTATCTAAGATCATTTCTCACTACTAATTAAGGTTAAGTTTGGATGTTGAGATAAGATGAGAATTTTTGAAAATTTTATGAATAGTGTTAAGATGAAAGTTTAAAATATTATTTTTTAATATTATGATTGTTTTGGGATTTGAAAAAGTTAAATTAAAATTTAAAAAAGTTGAATTGTTTATTATATTTTATATGGAAATTTGAAAAAGATGTAATGATGAAATGAGATGAGATAGAGATGAGAAATCTCACCCCTCCCCCCAAACATAATCTAAATCTCGTTTCCTTATTTCGTAAGTTTATAAATTTTGACCACATGTTACATACCGTTCGCAATAATGGTAAAGTGGTGGTGGTAAGTCTTCATCAAGGTAGCTATCAAAGGATCAATGGTTATATAAAATATGTAAAAGGTCTGAACAATGCTTTGCCTTTGAAGCAACACATAATATACTTAAGGGAAAAAAGGGATTAGCAGTATATGAAATTAGCATATTACAATGTATCAATAAAATGAAATCCTAAAAGGCAAAGAATACAAAACGGAAAAACCAGACAAAAACAATCTAATAAACTTGTTTTGGTAAGTAAGAACTCTTTATTAAAAAGCACAAAAGGCACAACCCAACTACATTAGAAGTAACGCAATTTAATGGATAAGTATTACTATTAACCTACATGGTGAGACTAAAAGCTAATATAAGATCCATCTTTGCCCCCACCACTTTTATAGGCAACTAGGCAAATGCAACCCCAAGGGGGGATTCAACTCCCTCGAGTCCTGCAGTGGGTGGAGGTGCCAACTGGCCTAAGATTCATTGGCCATCCATGTTCCCCTTGATAGATACATCAAATTTAGCCAAGAAAAAGTTCATCCTTGAATTCATGGGCGACCAGCAAAGCCAGCATGTGAAAAGTGAATAAAATCTAACTAATAGTATACATGCACACACATAATTATTTGCAGACTTGCACATAACGGGGGCAAAGACATGAAGGATGGGCTTCATTTCCAGCACAAACTGGAAAGCAGCTCCTTATAATAGTCGAGTCAGGGAATTTACAATAAATTAGTCAACCTATATACTCTAGCCAGAAGGCAAAATTGCCCTGACAAAAGCAGAGGGGGCTCAAGGCCAACCAAACATAACATTATATGCAATAACAGACAAAATTAAACACAGTGCACAGAGTCTGGATGCTTAAAAGAAAAAACTAAGAAAGGCAGAAGAGAACTCACGACTGACAAATAACTGCAGCTGATTTGATGCATTAGTCTGATACTGGAAACGATTCTCATCCAGGAAAGCAGGAAGCAAAAGATTACCATTGTTGCCTCCCAACATTTTGCTTGAAGAAAAATA
>QEOT01122983.1:0-42061 GCA_003123785.1 Pterocarya stenoptera
TCGGCGCCTTGCAGATAATATGGTGCAGCTTGGAAAAGAGGTTCGTGTGACTTGCCAGTTATGAAATTTTTTGGATTGCTAGAAGCTGCTTTTATTCTCTAGTTCGTGCCAATATTCTTGTCTGAAATTAAGTCCCAGCTTTCTTTGAATGGCCTCAGCTTCCATGATTTCCTTGTAACTGTTTCTAGTTCTTAAATGGGTGTATTCACATGTATACTTCTAGTGTACCTGGGCTATGCCTATTGTCTGTCAATGAAATAACTTATTACTTATAAAAAAAACTTAAGTCCCAAACTGGTTAGAGAAGCTTATTTATTGGAACATTATAAAAGTAAGTGTCATGACCCGCATAACAGGAAGGGAGAAAGGGGGGAAAAATAAAGAGACTCAGAGAAAGGAAGCATATTACTAATTGTTAAAGAATTGTCCTTTTCACCAGCATTTTTTGTAATACTCCAAAGAAAATGTAATAGACAATATGCAAGAAAATGATGGAAAGTGGTAGAAAATTCTGGAATTTCTGTCAAACGTAGGGATACAGCTCACTTAGAGGGGAGCACCTCCAGGAAACATGAAAAGATAAATTGGGATATTCTGGTTATGCCTCTATCAAACCTCTGCTACGGCATATAACAAATTCTAGATACCTATTCCACTACCTGGCTCTCAGCCAAGAGGAAAATAGAAATAAAAATACTACTCTGTGCGTAATACAAAATAACAACTGATGGCATAGACTTGGGCCCGCAACATCCCATAGACATACGAGCCAATGGCCTAACCTTAGCAATCCAGTGCTCACCCTTGCAGATCTTTTCTTCATTTTATTAAGGCCCCATGGTCACTATGGCCCACGACACCCACTTCACTTCACACGACACCCACTTCACTAACTCTTCTCTGAACTCCATCACTTTACCCAAACCCTAGCTTTTTCTGTAATGCCGTGTAACATGTTTGTCTGGATGATATGTGGGTTTATTGTCACATGTTATTGTCCTCAGGTTGAGCTTAATTGCTTTCCCCTTTCCTTTCTTGTGTTATTTTTTTCCTGAAACCTTTAATCATCTGCTGAATTTGGTTTCATAGGATGAGTCCTAGGATTCTGTGGAACTTGACTTTTTAGGTGAAGAAATTGAGCTGTTGAGTTTGGAACCATAAAGACCTTCAGATTTAAGAATGAAGCAGCATTTATTTGCACGAACAAAGGAAACATATAAAGATCAAATAAATCATTCACATTTTCAGAAGTACGACTTTGTCATGTCTGCATTCAAACTCTCACCTTTGAATAGTAGGGTTCTCTGTCATTCACCAGAGAGCAAGGATCCATTAGAAATTGGATGTGAGGGCCAAACTTAAGATGTTTTAACATCATTTGAAAGATCAATTTGGAGTTTTAATTAAGGATTGAGTGCAAGGTTTTGATAACTGTATAAGTAGCCATATGCTTCAAAACCTCATGTTTTAGCCTTAACCTCGTTGGTAATTCACAAGTGAGGGAAGCACTTTTCTTTTTTAAAGGTAGTGTGGGCCATATTCTAAGCTAAAAATAAGAGCATAAGATCATCAAAAGGAAGGTGGAAGTGAACATCCTGTAGTAGGAGAAGCAGAGTGGTAGAAGGTGATCAGATGTCTTAGATAATCTAACCATAAATTATTATGAAGCCTCTCTTGGTTGCACGTGGAAATAAGCAATCGGAAATATCCATAGCTGGTAAATACTTGCATTAACAGTTATCTACAATAGCTAATAAGCGATCAGTGTAAGCCTTTACACAAAAAGATAGAAAAAATTAATTTTCTAGTATTTGGATTTTACAAGAAATTAGCAATGGTTAAATAATATTAGACCATTCTTTTTCAGAAAATGATCTCCTGAGAATCTTTTATCTTGAAATGTAAAGTTTTGGATGTGCAGCTTCCTGAAGTGAGGGTTTGTGCATCAAATTTGTAGTATACAAATGAGCTTGGAACCTTTTTTTATCAGTAACAAATGTCCTAGTGAACTTTGAAGTGGAGTGCCTTACAATGTGGGTACTTCTCTAGTTGGGTGCTTCCAATGTGCTTCCTTTTTTTTTGAATGATGGGGGAACCCCACGGCAGAGCCCTTAGGACTCATCCATGGAACCTAAACCCCCGGGGAATGCATTTTTTCCTTTTTAATACTAGACTATCACAAAATTGCTTACATGCATTCATTGTTATTCTAATATGGATGTATAGCATGAAGTTGTGATTTCAGGATTACCTGATCAATCGCCAACAATGAATTTTCTGACTAGTATTCGTAAGTAGGAATTGGAATCCTGTAAAATTCTGTTAATTGTTTTAGTTGGGAAGTTCAGATATGATAACACCACCATGTTTGGGTTTTCATTATTGGAACGCATCCTTGCTTTCTAATGTACTCAGATTCTTCTTAGCAAAACAAAAGTATTTAGATTCTTGTGTTTTAATGTATTTTGATCCTTTTCATAAATATCACAGGGTTCCCTCTGTGCTGCTAGGCGCGCTGCTGCTTTTGTGCGAGGTGATGATGTCATTCACAAGTTATTCACCGAACTGGCTTATCGATACAAGTAATTCACTAGTTCTCAAACCTGCTACTTTTTTCGGTCGGTCTTATAAGTACTACATTGGGCAAATGTTATGTGTTGCAGAAATAGAGAAGGTGGATATACAAGAATGCTACGGACTCGTATACGAGTTGGTGATGCTGCCCCGATGGCATATATTGAGTAAGGCTGTAATTTATTTGTTGACTGTAGTTTTTGTTTGACTTGAGAGGCCTGCTCCCTGTATGTATAAGCTTACAGCCATATATTGATAGACGTTACATTCTCTACTTTGTGCCAATATTCACTGTCCACTCACCAATAATTTATTGCAAGGCTTCTTAGCTAATGAAAAATGCAGCTTTGAATTTGTGATTCCACTTGATTGGCTTCTTGTGGTAAGAATGCATTTGGTATCCTAGGTGAAGCTTCATTTGAAGGGATGCCATAGCCAACAATATTTTTATTTTCTGTTTGATGGTCAGATTCATCCTTGACACTCTCGATTTCTTTATTGTATAATGTTGAAGTGATGAAGCTGAACTTTTAGCCCCCAATTAAGCTCCCGTCTGATTTAATGTTTTGATATACTTGGATGAGGTTGCTTGTATTATCTAATCAGATAGGTACCATTGAACAGGTTTATTGACCGAGATAATGAACTTAGGCAAGCAAAGCCCCCAAATCCTCAACCACCTCAGAAAGCGCCCCTCGATCCCTGGACAAGATCTAGGGTCAGCAAGCAGTTTGCACCACCAAAAGAGGATATATCGGAGTCAGAGATATGAAGTCTCATGCTGTAAAGCCGCATGTTATAACAGAGAAATTTTGTTTCATACTTCAGTAGCGTGGAGCCATGGCTTTATTTAAATTGAGTGCTTTACGGTTTTGAATAAATGTGGTGTGTAAACGGTAGCTATACAATTATCAATTTAGCTTTTTCTGTGTTGAGTTTTGCATTGAAATAAGCTCTGTAATATCACTGTGAATCCTTCCTTCTCATCAAGCTTCGATTTAGGCAATTTGATTTAGATTTCCACAAGGGGCTGCGTTAGCCTCTGTGTGAAGGTCTGCTTGGGGTTTTTTTTTCTTTTTTCTTTTTTCTTTTTTTTAATCCAAGAGTTGTTGTGGAGAATTACAACAATGGCATTTTGACACCATCGAAATACCAAGCTGCCTAATTCTCTCATCTACTGGTAAAGTATCTTTCCTGGCTCGCCAACATACAAATGACATTTTTTTTGGAACATATTTCTGCCATAACCACTTACGTCATGTACAAATATTCCCATGATCTCTAATCAACTCCCAAGTTGTTTTAGTAGTAAAACTCCCATTTACATTAGGTTGCCAAATATGAATGTCCTTTCCAGCTCTCACAAATCCTCTCCACTGATTTATTTTTTGCAAACAACCTTCCGAAATCAATCCACGTAATCTATCAAAATTCCATCCAATCGATGTCCAAACATCAGCCACTCTAAGCCGTGGGTCTCCTCTAACCTCATGTGTCTCAAATATAGCTCCATCTCCTAACCAATTATCATACCAGAAACTAACATCGCCTTGCCGAATTATACTCTTGGAATGTTTGATGACAATTGGTAGGACTGCCATAATACCCTTCCAAAATTTGGAACCTCTACCGTTAGACATCACATGTGCAAGATGATAATCTGCTAAATATTTTGCATGGAAGAATTTCGCCCATAGAGAATTCCCCTCCAACAACTTCCAAGCAAATCTCATAAATAAAGATTTCTAAACATCAACCAGACTTCAAAAGTCCAACCCACCTTCTTCAACTGGAAAACAAACGTGCTGCCGTGCCACCCATTTCCTATTTTTTCCTTTCATCAGTAGAACTCCAAAAGAAATTTGAGAAAATAGACGTAATAGTCTTGAAAACCCCCTTTGGCAACATCATGACAGAAATCATGTGAATCGGCATACTTGAGAGTACATGTTTGATAAGGATTATCTTACCTCCAAAAGATAGAACTTTACTCTTCCAACCCACAAGCTTTTTTTGAATTTTAAGAATTAAAGGCTCAAACAACCTCATAGTAATTCTTCCCACATGTAAAGGCATCCCTAAATAATTAAAAGGCCATTTTCCTTCTGAATATTGAGTAACCTGTAACAACTCATTTTTCCTAGCTGTAGGAATTTTTGATGAAAAGAAAATGGAAGACTTAGCAGCACTAACCTGCTGTCTCGACATACATTCATAAGATTTCATAATATTCATCAACTTCTGGATAGATCTCTTCCCTCCATTTGCAAAGATAAGAATGCCGTCCGCATAGAAAAGATGAGTAATTAACAACCCACCATGATTAAAGGGTTTCACTTGCTCTTTTCGGAATTCCTCATTAATCATCCGAGATAATAATTCTTGAGATAAAATAAACAAATACGGTGATAAAGGATCACATTGGCGCAAACCCCTTGAAGGCTTGAAAAATCCCCGTGTCGAGCCATTCAACATCATAGAACACTTTGGAGATGAAATACAATTGAAAATGAGGTCCCTCCATTTTTCTGAAAATCCCAAACGATTCAAAACAACCAATAAGAATTTTCAGTTGACTCTATCATATGCTTTCGCCATGTCTATTTTAATCATAACATTTCCACCACGCGTCTTCTTATTAATACCATGTATCAGTTCTTGTGCCATCACAATATTATCAAAAATATTCCTTCCTTTAATAAAAGCCGACTGCTCTACAGATATCACTTTACTTATAATCGGCATCAACCTTATCACCATGATTTTGCCACTATCTTGTACACAACCGAACACAAACTAATCGACCAAAACTTAAAAAAGTTATCTGGTTCAGCCACTTTAGGAATCAAGACCTTATTAGTAGCACCATAAAAATTCGTAAATGGCTTACCTTCAAAAAATTCAATCACCATCAACAGCAAATCTTCATTCACAATTTTCCATGCATTTTGAAAAAAACTTGCTGAAAACCCATCGAGACCTGGACTACTATCTTGCGGAATTGATCAAAGTGCTTCTTGTACTTCTTCCATCACAGGGACTCTACATAAGGCTTCATTTTCTGCAGCAGAAACAATAGAGTGCAAGAGATCCATACCAGGATCCTGATTGGAAATTGGCGTTGTCGTTAAGAGGTTCTGAAAATAATTAATAGCGCCATCCAAAACAGCCTCTGAAGACTCCAACATACTACCATCATCTAGCTTCATGAAATCCAACCTCTTAGTCTTCTGTTTACACTTCACAAATGCATGGAAAAAGGCTGAATTAGCATCACCATCTGTCAACCATTTTATACAGGACTTTTGACAACACATAGTTTCTTCTCTGTGTAAATAATGTAGGTGCCTTTGTTTACAATTTAAATAATCAGTTTCCATTTCCTGAGAATAACTAGAGATCAAATGCTCTTCAAAATCCACCATCTCTTTCTCAAGCTCCATAATATTATTATTGACCTAGCCAAACACCTCCCGGTTCCATTTCTTTAACTCTTTTTTCAACTGTTTAAGTTTAGCCGAAATTCGGACCATTGGACACCCACTGAAATCCTGAATCCACACCCTTCGAACTACGTTAAGAAAATCATCATGCAAGCACCACATTCTTTGAAATCGAAAAGGCCGAGGACCCCTATTCTGGACACCACTTAATTGAGTAACCATTGGGCAATGATTAGACGAGGTTCGAGATAGATACTCCATCTTCGCACCAGGAAAAATGTTCAAGAAATTTGCATTCACTAAAACTCTATCAAGCCTAGCCCAAATTCATCCACCCCCTGACCTCCCATTACACCAAGACAAGCGTTGACCAGTAGATAGGAGATCTAATAGGCCACAATTCTGTATACAGTTATTAAAGTCCATACGTGATCTAGCAAAACCAAATAAGCCTCCAATTTTCTCTGCTTCTGTGCTTGGGGTTATCCGACAGAAGTTGACCCTCATCCTAAGCAATTTATAATTCCAACAGTGGAAGATGTACAGTTTGAAATGCTTCGTATATATCATATGGTGTCCAAGAATGTAATTGAATCGGACACGACCACGTAGAAGAATATCGAACTGTAAAAGCTATAAATAATAAAGCTTGGTCCTTGTTTTAGGTTTCGAGCGTATAATAGCTTAAAGAATAGGGAAGGTAACCTTGCATGGAAGGCTCAGGACTTCTTCACCACTGAGACAACAGCGGTGAAGGGGAAGAAACCGGAATATGGGGCATGTTGTTGGGCTCTGGTTTAGTGCTTCCACTTATTTGGGCTTTTGCTTAGGCCCAATCGAACTTATATAATCTTGGATATGGGCCTAATGTCTTAACAAACAAATACGTGAAGATCAGATCATCAGACCGAGACAAAAACTTACGTACGTAAAGTTTGGTATGTATTTACGTTACGTATTCGTCTTGTCACAGTACTCCCTTTGTCTTCCCAGCTCCCATTGTTTTCCATTAATTGTGCCACTGGTTTCTTCAATCCTGCTCCCAGGTCTTTCACGTCGCAATTGATCCTTTTTCTTTTTCTTTCTCTTTCTTCATGATCTCTGTCGCCTCTGGGCCTAGGTACGTCAGTTTTGGATATGGTTGAAACATGAAAACCATGACATATATGCATGATCTCGAGTACTCTTGTTATTTTCTTTGCTTCCAAACAGGGCCGGTTCTTAATTTATTTATTTGTTGAAATAACTATTACTTGGATTAGACTAGGAATCTACCTTGAGGCTTGAACTGTTCGTGGATCACTATCATACTATTGAGAAAAGAGAGGGAAAAGAAAAACACAATCAGAAAGAGGAAACTTATTTATGTGTCTGAGACGTTGAATTGAGCCCTGGCGCCCCCAGAATCATATCATCTTGTTCTTTAATTTCTACCATGGAATATATATTTTTCGTCGACCTACATGAGAAGCGCCAATGGGAAGCAGTTAGAAATGTGTGGGGGACAAGATAGGGAATTAAACAGGAAAAACCCAATAAATCCTAAATAAGAATGAGTTGATTGCAATAAGAAAGTCGTCATAGAGAGGGAGTGGTACTGGTAATTAATCGATATAATATAAAAAGCTTACAAATAATTCTATATATATAAGGAAAATGCTAGTTGAACTTATATATAAAAGTGACCCATAAAAGTGACCAATTGATTTTTTTATTTTTTATTTTATTTTATTTTTACTTAACGGTTAAGAAACTAAATATTAATGAATTGATATTTTTTTTAAAAAAAATGTTTAAAGATATATAAAGAATGATTAAAAAAAGAAGAAAAATATAAAATTTCACTTATCGGTTTATAAATTCTTGGGTTGAATTATCGGTTCGTAGCCATACCCATGTATAAAAGAGGCCAGGTGGCCGGGCGTCATGTTTGTATGTTCGTGTGTGTATAAAGTGATCTCAAACAATTAAGTGCAAGTTGGGAGTTGGAATTTATTTAGGAAAAACTAAATTAGGTAGGCTCCCCTCGTTTGCGTAATAATCTTAATTAATTAACGTCGATAGATTCGACGTAGCTCCTAACTTTGCAATATTTCCTAAATTAGGTAAGGGTGGTTGGTACCAATTCTCATTAGGGGTGAGCGGCGGGATTCAGAGTCTCTTCCCAGTTCCCCAACCCCCTCCCCTGAGTGGCTCTCAACCTCGCTGCGGCTCGTTACGTAGTCTCTCTCTCGGTCCTCACCACGAAATCGTCTCTCTCGGGCCTCTCATGCTCTCTCCCTCATCACTCTCAGTCCCTCTCTAAGTCAAATTTCTCTCTCTCTCTCTCTCTCCTCCCGATTATTTCTTGCAAGTGATTGTGGAATTGTTGTGTTATTGTGGATTTGTTGTAGATTTTTTATTGTGTTTCACTCGTGTTTTTTGTAAATTTTGTGCACGGTGGCGCATGGATGGGTGGTGGACGGGAACTATCTAGGTGCGGAGAGCACCCCTAATCCTCATGCAATCCATGAAATGCAATTAAAGTACTTTCCCTACTCTCTTCTTTTTTAAAACTACAAATATCATACGTACGTTTCTAGTAGTTCATATATATATATAATATTTATTTATTCTTTGCTGATCAATACAAAAAAAAAAAAAAAAAAACAGATAAAAAAAAATTGTCTAAAGAGTGACGGAAGCATGAGACATCAAGTTCCTTGACATCAGTACGCTTAATTAGATTATTGTTTAGATATTTTATGAGCATAGCTAGGAAAGTTGCACTACTCAAGAAGACTCAAGATAGACACACATTATTCTTTGAAGTAATTTAACCATCAGGCCCTAACCCTTTGAGCTTTAAACCGTATTCTAGATTTCGGATATACTTGTTAAAATGATTAGATCAATAAATTAGGTACGACTATTAATATTAATTGGTTCCTTTTTCCTACAAGTAATTGTGAAAAACTTGACTAGATTCATGATATTATAATGACAATAAAATACCTTAATAATTTTATATATATATATATATATGACTTATACGTATGTACACACGCACGCAAAGATCAAAAGAAAATCATTACGAAATTTCACTCACGAAAGAACTTGGGTTGCCTGTCAAATATATTGTCTTATATAAGATGTGTAAGTTAAGTATTCTTCTTTTAAAAAAAAAAATGAAGTGTGACAATTAAAACACTTGATTGACTCTAATTAAGAACAAATTCTCTCGTCTTGTATATAAAAGTATGTACTAGTACTCATGGCCTATGGGATCCCTTTCAACCAATTCAAATGTTAGGTGATCTCTTCTCGATCGGTTATGGCCTTGAAGACTCCAGCTTGTGGCCGCTGCAATGCATTAATAATGGCGCTAGCTGCTCATGATCAATAGTCCCCTTAATTAATTAACCAAGTACGTTATACGTACGTACGTGCCAATTAACCACCTAATTAATTTTCTTGGCCAAAAGAGCTTTGATCTCCTGGTCAAAAAATCATGGAACGTACAAGCTAGACGTACTATTTCGTACTGCGTGCTAGCTAGCTAGATCTCATGCTGGCCGGCTATATATATTTTATATGTATATTATAATTCCTCTCCGGCCATATATTTCATTTTGAAAGTTTTGATCACCTACACCAACTAATTTTGTATTGAAATAATTCGTGTACTCGATGATCACTCATATATAATGCGATGATCATTACCCACTATATCTATAATTATAAAATCATATCATCGTCATCAACATAATATTTTACCAACTTTGATCTCAAAGTGCTCCATATAATACAGTACTACTAGCATCTAACTACTACGTACGTTGATCATTCATTATAAATATTTGAATATTACTGATCATGCTTGCAATCAAAGTTTTGATAATATGGCAGGCCGTCATGAACTAGACATGCATGCATGCAGGTCTCTATATAGCTAGTCAACCACGCACCCGTACATTTATATACTCGAGTTCTTGTGTAAATCATTAGGCAATAAGGTGATGAGCATGATGATTGTATCCCTTAACATGAATATCTACTATGCATATAGACAGACTTAATTCCCTGAAGAACGATCATTAACCTAGCTAGCTAGTTAATTCCAAGTGTGGGTTCTGATAAATTTATCGAGTTCTAATATAATTTCTACATTAACTTTGTTCTTTGAAATTAATTACCCACATGATTATAACCGCGTTTGATTTCTACATTCACTGTTCACATTAACGTATCTTATTATAATATATTGACAAAGATCAAATAAAGCAAATTGATCAACAAAAAAGAAAAAATAGCAGAAGATCGAATTGCTATTGGTGCCATTATTTCCACATGACCTGATCAGTACAAAAAGGATCCAATAACCGCGTACATATTTCGACAAAAAGGCCAAAAACTAGAACAAAATGGGGGCAGCGCCCAGACTCTCAGTGCCAGAATCAAACTCAGCAACAATTTATGCTCATCTCAGAAAGCTGACTAGACAAGCCCGACCCGCCACCCAAATTTCTCCTATTCTTAGGCTTGATCACCATTGGAGGTGAAGGTGTCCACTTATTAGTACTACTATAGCCATATGCACCAGTACCACCTTTTGCTAATTCCCTAGTCTTCTCTGCATCAGGGGTTTTGTGATGGTCAGAGAGCCACTTAGACTGCATGTAAGTGGTAGTCCTCCATGGGGGTATGTGGAGGCCCCTCTCTCTAAGGGACTGTTTGGCAGCTGAGCATAGAAGAGAGATTATCTTGTTAAGCTTTTCCTCGGGCCCAATGAAGATATATGGGAGTGCGTCTGTGAGCTCCTTGTAGGTTTGCGTAGGCCTTGCAAGCTCAAACTGTGACTTGAAGTCCATGTCCACAATAAGCCTCCTCGAATCACCATTCTCAGCTTTCATTTTAATATCGATGTATTCATAATCACCTGTCAAAACCAGAAAATGAGAGTTTTAAACCCAAGTGGGGTTCTGGTTCACTCCTGGAAATCATCCTCGTGTCTCTCACGCGCGTCTAAATTTTGCATTTCGCCAATCCTTCCAAACTATAATATGGAAGAATGTATTTGTGGGCAATATTTCGGGGATTTCCTTTAGAGGACAAAGAAAATATCGGAAGGTGATCATATGGATCCGGTGGGGACCAGCTAGTACTCTTCATTAGAGTTTCTGAAGCAGTAGCCATTTCCTGGGGACTCAAAATCTTTCTGTTTGTTGTTTTTTTTTTTTTTTTTGTTTTTTCTATTTTTTAGACTTGGAACAAAATTATCAAATCAAGAACCAAGTACGGCTTTAAATTCTTGATAGAACAAAGTAGGAAGAGGGGACGTACGGAATTTTCAGCTAAATAATAAATAAAGCGCTAGAGGGAGAGAGACACACCAGCAGGGCATCCCAAGGAGGTGACCCAAGATGTTTGACACAGAGAAGCCTCACAGCCATCCATTTTGAGCCTCATGACAAGCCACTTTTTCAGACTGGTGGTTTTCTTAGCATCCTTTTTGCTACCCATATGCCTCGACACACTCTCAAGCACCTCAGCCTCAGCTTGTGTCCCACTCCCAAGAATCTCCTGAAACATCACAGAATATTAACGAAGTTACTCTCTCTCTCTCTCTCTCTCTCTCTCTCATACACACAAAAGGAAAACCAAAACCAGTTTATTACATACTCGAGAACTGGACATTGGAAGCATCTCGTTTATGGAAAATGATACCTGTAAAGTGAGATAGTGGGTATGAGGATTAGGAGGAGGACACTTTGTTGAAGCAGAAAAGATGGGTGATGATGATTCTGATTCTATAAACTCCTCTACCATCTGAGCCAGTCTTTCCTCTTCTAAGCTACTCATGATCTCTCTCTCTCTCTCTCTCTCTCTAGATGGTGTTGAGGTTTTCTTTTCCTGTACTAGCAAAAAGCTAAGATAAGTATGAGTTGGGGGTTGTAGGACATGGTTTATAATTGGAACCCTGAGGGGTGCTCTTTATATGGCAGACTCTGCGATGGCGGTGGGAGTTACAGCTATATGGTGACAGATGAGGTCATGCAAAGATCTTAGCAGTCTGATGTGTATATATAAATATATCTATATATATATATATATTGTTTATATAGTAAATAAACAATGATAAATATAAACAGGGGCATAAAAAATAATAATAATAATAATAATAATAATAATAATAAAACAGGGGCATAAAATGGTGGCAGGGAATATTAACGGAGAGATAGGGAGGAACGTTATCCTTTTCTTTTACTGTGAAAATGACACCAAACGGTGGTTTCAGTTCCAGCAGCCACTTCAAAGCTTCAGTTTTTCATGTTTCGGTGAAATGATCCAACAGTAGAAAATGATCAGAAATCCAGCTCGGGCCCTTGTCCTGGCCCCTCTAATCCCAGGAGACTGACTCAGTACTCCTAATCTGATCATGATCTACGGATCATTGGTTAGCAAATCACCAATGGATTGGAGAGACCGGTCTTGAAGTCTTCATGAGAGATTTTTAAATGGTTTTGGGACTGCTAATCGTGCCACGCAAGTAGAAAGACAGATCATCAGAAATATTAATCATGGATCTTCCTTTGTTTCTCCTTAATTTACTATTACTTTCATAGATACATTTAATCTATCGATCGCATATACTTTAAATTTATTTATTTTATTTGGAAAAAGGTAGAACGTCTTGATCTCAAACTTCATTATCATTGATTGAAGTAGAAATAACTAAATCAATTAGTTTACTATTTTTCCTAATTCATGCATTGTCATAATATTTATTGATTTTTAAAAATACACACCCCGAGCTTTCAACGTTAACATTTTGCATCCTATAATCATAATAAAATTTAAAAAAAAAAAAAAAAACATATATATATCGTTCAATCCTGTTCATTAATTAAAAAACCTTAATGAATATGATCGTGGACATTTTATTTTTTTTATAATTTGATGGAACAATGGGAACTTGCATGTAGTGTAAATTAGCTCATGTACACATGCAATTAGAATTTAGGACTCGATCAATTACTTGACACAGATCAACTATTATATATATAGATGGAAGAAATTAAAGGCGGAAAAGACTGCACTATTAATTAATGGAACTTCGTGTTACTTTATAATCGTTAAAAAACCAAAGCTAGCCTTTTTACGTACATAATTCTGGGTTGAATGAGGAATCTTGATAAACCTCCCTTCATTAGTTCAATTGGGTCTTATTCAACTGTCATCGAATTCCATCAAACTCCAAAGTTGATGCAGCTTTTACTCTCTTTTTTTCTCTAAAAGATTGCCTTTCTTCTAAAAGGTCGATGCTTTTTTTTCTTTTTTTCTTTTTTTCTAAAAGGGTGTGTTTTTCTTTTCAATTTCTGCAGAAACAGCGTCGGACATAGTCGTTTCCGCCCACAGTATGCTGATACACAGACGCGCACACATATATTTATATATAGTAGATTCCATGATTTCCATCATGTGTCGCGGAGATTAATCATAAGCACTAGCAAATTGACACTATAACAGAAAAGGCTTTTTGCAAGGAAAATATTTCATTGCAAGAAGCTTCTTTTTTTTCTTTTTTCTTTTTTTTTTTTTTTTCTTTTTGTTGCAAATACCTCTTAGCAACGTTGCCCTATTTTTGGAATTGCCTCGTTGGCATTTGACACTCTCCAACGAGTTTTATTTTCGTCGCAAATATGCACTTTTAGCAACAGGAATCTTCTGTTGCAAATGTATATATTTTCATTGCTAAAGTCCATCAAGGGATCATTGCAAACATATATTAGGCACGATTTATTTTTGTTGCAAAATAACAG
This sequence comes from Pterocarya stenoptera, assembly GCA_003123785.1. Classification (NCBI taxonomy): domain Eukaryota; kingdom Viridiplantae; phylum Streptophyta; class Magnoliopsida; order Fagales; family Juglandaceae; genus Pterocarya; species Pterocarya stenoptera. Next base: position 13,820 of record QEOT01122983.1, read on the forward strand.
TAGCAACAAACTTGATTCAATGCAAATGTAATCCTGCAACGAACAAAATCTTTGCAAAGGTAATTTGCAACTATTTTTATGCATTGCAAAGATATTGCAACAAATCAATTTTGTTACAAATCTATAACTTGAAACCATTTTTTTTCGTTACAATTGAGTAGTACCAATGTATTCAATTCGCTGCAATATTGCACATTTGCAACGAAGCTAAATCATTGCATTTTGATACTTGCAACGAACTCATTCATTGCAGAAATACATTTACAACGAATGCATATCGTTGCAAATGTAGTTCACAAAGTTCAAGGACTTTTCAGACTAATGTAATTCGTTGGAAAACATCAAATACACAAAATTTGTCACATTTGTCGTTGCAAGTATTTTTGTTTGGCTTTAGTAACTCAATTGGTGCTAGGTTCTAAATTGGCTTACAAATTAAAGAAGTACCAAATGACCAAACTTCCAACGAATTGTCTATAGACCTATTGTCCATTATTTCACAATGCAATTAAACTCAATGGAAAACTACTACATATAATGTCATAGACTTATAAAAAAAAAAATCATCTACAACCTGAAATGCAACATTGGAGTTCTTACAATAATATTGTCATCTCTATGTTCCACAATCACATGTTTACAAGCATATGCATTTTATTAATTTTATAGCACAATAGCTTTCATAAAAGCACTCCACATACACCATTTCATTGATGTTCATTACAATATCAAGGAATTCATTCATGCTGAGCCACACAAAAACATTAATATGCAATTGCCCTATATATATAGTCCAAAATATAGTTCAAACAAATGTAGTTCTTGCCTTAACCTAACTTCCAACACTAATTCTAACATTTATCACCTGACTAACATTAAATTCAACTATAGTAATGTCACATTTACAAAATAATCTATATCGGGCATTGTCAACCACATATTTACATCATTTTCCTCACTTATCAAAATGACTTCATCCCCTATTTCTTCTCATGCATATATCCTATGTAAACATAGCCAAACATGGGAGATAGTGACCAAAAAGAGTACTAGTCTCCAAATTATCTCATGAACCATGTGCAAAATAACATATGTTCCTAGAACTTGTATATATTTACCTTTGTCCCAAATTTGCTACATGTCTTTCCGAAATATGTCAAGTTGCCTACGGATCACTTCTGGATTCTCTTTGAGACTCCATCTGGGCTAGGGGTGCTATCCGCCCCTGACGGGGCGGGGCCACCCCTTCCCCGCACCCCGCCCCGCATGGGGCAGGGGGTGGGGTTTTCACCCCTATCCCTCACCCTCGGGATGCGGGGGCGAGGTGCGGGGCGGATTGGGTATCCACCCTGCCTTTGTCTACTTAAAAAAATATATTATATTTTATTAAATTTAAAATTATTTCGAAATCTAAAAATGATTAAAAATACATTTTTAGACATAAATTGTAAATTTAAAATTTGTAAATATGATTATAATTTAAAAACTATGTAATTTTAAATTTACTAGTGCATATTTTGTGTAAGTTTTAGTGTATTAGCTTTTAAACTATGTAATTTTTTAAATTTGTTAGTACATACTTTGTAAACAAGTCTAACAAATTGTAATATATATTTATATATACATAATTTGTAAAATATAAATATATATTTATGTGAATATATATAATATATATTTAAAAATGTAAGCGGGGGCGGGGAGGGGGAAATGTGGGGCGGGGTTGGGCCCTCCCCGCCCCTCGCCCCAACTAGGGGCTCTAGATGCGGGGCGGGAGGCCCCGCCCCCGCATGGATAAAGCAGGGTTGCCCGCCCCGCCATGCGGAGGCAGGGCGAGATAGCGGGGTGCGGGGCTCCGCTGCCCACTCCTAATCTGGGCCAACCTCAGGCTCATGTGTTCTTTATAAAGCCTCTACTTCTCCATAACTGATTCCAAAGCCCTTGTGAGTTCCTCACATTTCTCTTTATAGTTCTCAACTTTTTGTACTACATTGGTGACTAAAGGAAAGGTTAGTTTTGGTTTAGGTACAACTGAACGGCCCAACTCTTGGACATACCCAGATTTGTCCCCTAACACCTCTTTAAAGACCTCATTTGCTACATCTTTATTCGTGCAAGTGACATTTCTCTCTTTCCATGGGCAGACCATTTGATTCTATTATACAAAATATACAAATACCTTACATAAATAAATATTCTTTTACACAAATAAACTAAATGGATGATAGTGTTATGGTTGCTTACATAGTTCTCTTCATTGTGCGCTGTAACAAATCTCCCTTTCTTGCCAAACCACCAAGATAACTTATAAAAATCTACTAAGTTGTCGACTGTGTAACGTTGCAAAGTAATTGTAGTTCATTATGGTTATAATAACTCATATACACTTGTTTACTAGCTACTAATACTATACATAATAGAAATTCCTTACATTTTTCAGCGATCAACCTGACAAATGATTTCGATCCGGCCACATGATTTGTTCATGCCTTCTCCCTATTCATCTTATTTTGATTCGATGATTTCTAGATTATCCAAACCATAGAAATGAATTAGTATACTTAATCAAAATTTGCACTTTTTTCCATCATACAATGTTAATACATAATATGTCTTCCATACAAATTCAATCCTAACAAAACAATGAATGTATGTACAACATGAGATTAGGACATTCTCACCTGTCTAATTTATTTAAACTAATCCTAAAAATGATATACATTAGCAATGTATTACTTGAAAGGCAAGAGATATTCATTAGTCACACAACTTTTTCCACACTAGTGTATCCACCATTGTTGACCCTTTTGCCGAGCTGAGGCTGCTACATGTGTAGGGCTTCTCTTATATTTCAAGTACAATTGATAATTGATAATTAATTATATACATTCTCTATAATTTGGGTTCTTCCAATCTAGGATGAAATCTACCTAATAATGTAATGTAACCAATTATTGTGGGGAATTAAGCAAAAATAGTATGCTCACAAACAATATGTTGGAAATAGGCGTGACTATACTCACTCTAACACGCTGAATTCGTTCATCTTCGTCCTCATCTAAAACAAACCTCCAACTAGCATGCATCGTGTTTGCGTGGTGCTTCACAATCCATGTCACTCGACAGCTATAAATCTTTACATTATTACATTAGGGTGAGGTATGTCCCTCAAGAATCAATAGCAGAAGAGGCCCCATAGAATGAAGCCTCGTAAAAATCCTCCCTCTCACTACCCCACAATGAGCTTGCTTCCTTGTTGGTTGTACTACATATAAGAACACATGCAATATAAACAAGTTCTTCATATAGTACTCAATATAAATATTTACATCATTATTATCAGTAATATGTATATCATGCTCCATTTGAAAGAATTTTCAAAGAAATGTGATATGAATGTGCTTACTGAGCTCACCAAGGGGGTTTGTGGTCGCAGCTTCCGCAACAAGATCATCATTTAAGTTACTCTCATAAACTACATCAGGTGGCTCTGTTGAGTCATCATCTAATACTATAGATGTTGACTCATCGATCCTACTCGCGCTGCATTTGGCCTCCTAATCTGCTGCACAACATAAGGTCTTCGTTGTGGCTCTCGTTGTCGTACACTAAGCTGTCCTCGATAGAACGTAATTCTTCTCCCACGAGCATTGTCACCTACCATACCTTCTATATTCTTAAATATAGCTTCTTCTTTTTTTAGATAACTATCCTACAAGAGCTAGCACATTAATGTTATGAGTAGCCTAGTAATTAAGTAACAAAAAATATAACTGGAAGGATAAGTTGATCAGTTCAAGATTATCAATCTCAGAATATAAAGTTGGGCAACAATTCTCTATTTGATTTTCCATCCAAAGAATATTTAAAGATAACAATCACTAACAAACTGATACTTAGTTGCCTAAATACAAGAAACAGAATAACATAACCAATAATATTTAATTACATGACAATGACTCAGATAACATTATCCCTTTAATCATGTTTTCCATGAATTATTCCTAAGACTCGGTCACTAGACTAACAGACCTGTTATTTGGACTTAAATGGACCTAGATTCATAACAAACCCAAAGGGGTGGACTCATAACATTGTTGGCCTCACAACCACGGGCTTGGCCCATAACAATTAAGTCACAAATCTCATAAAAGATGATGGTTTATATTACCAATGTCCTTCATTATTAATTTAAGTATAATTAATAAAAGACACAGCAAAAAACAACAACCCATCATGTCTCTCAAGATTTATTTTATTTTATTTTTATTTTTATTTTTATTTTTATTTTTGCTCTTTCAAAAGAAATTGAAGTTTGTAGAAAAGGGTTCAAATTTGAGAGGGTTGTGAATAATCTCCACAAGAATATTATGCCTTCTCTTGCTCCTTTATCTTGCTGGTTGTTTCTGTTTTCAATGCACTCATATTTATTTGTCTCAAAATGTGGTCATTTTGACTCTTGAATTAATTTAAAGTATCGGGACCTTTGTTTTAATGATACTGATATTTTTATCTATGTACTGTGACTAAGGACTATTTGACATAGCACCAACAGACAAGCTTTCAACCTGATATAGTATTTCGCTATTTGTTCAATGAAAGTAAACTTCGAAATAAAAAAAGAAAGAAAAAAAATCCATCACTCTTTTAACTCCAAAGAAAGAAACCCTAAAGCTATGTTACCCTGGTGGTGCAGTATGCTCCATTTATGACAAAATAAGTTGATATTTATATAATATGGACAGGGCATCATTTCCACACAAAAAACTCGTACCTTTACCCGATCTGGAGGAGGTTGGGCAAGTTTTGAAACTACCCTACCAAAAGCCTCTCAGAATCTTACTTCGTTAAATGTATGTCCAAAACCCCCTGGTGTGAAATAAAAGATCATTCACGTTGTAAACAAATAATCTTAAACCAAAACTATTTGCTGATACTGAAACAAAAGCCCCCTCCACAAAACTTACAAAACCCTCAAACCATTATGACCTCAAACCTGGATATCTCTCCACTGAAGATGAAATGAAATAGATCTGGCTAGATTTTTGAATGGCTCAGGACCATTCCATCCTTGAACGAATTTCTCGTGACCTTTTGTTCTTCACTGCAAATGCGAACCAAAAAAATACTGCTTTTACAGTAAAAATGAGCAAGTGCTTGAGTGTGGAAAAACATAGGACCCTAAGATTAGTCTTTTCAGAAAAATTCAAAGCAAAAGTATTTTTAAGGTAGATATGTTTAAGTGGTCTTTTCAATATTTCCTGGATGGGCATGTTTTGTTTCTCCCGCATGAACATATATATCTTGGGTAAATTACAATATTTGAATTTCCTTTATTATTAACCCTTTTTACATAAATGCATGGCTTATTTTAGGTAAAAATATATTTTAAATTTTTCATCATTAATTTTGCGCCTAGATATTAGATTGAATTTTTCAATGAGTAATACTTAATTATAAGTCTAGTAATTGAACTCTAATGTTATCCTAAAATTGAAAAAATATTTTATTTTTTTAGAATGTCTATTTTATTAATTACTTGTGAAGTCTGTAAAGTACATCGAACAGACCAGCCAAATAGTACGTCGTTCGACCATCTCTCCAAGCCATCATTTTACATAAACGAACCATTAGTGGATGGACGGAACAAGCCAAACGGCCGTCCTTCGATCACCTTGCAAAAGTATACCTTACATTGCTATCTTAGAGTATATTGAATAGACTTGCGAGCAATACCCGTTCGACCATCTCTCAAAGTCATCATTTTACATAAGCGGACCAGAAGTGGCCGAACAGAGAAAGCTAAACGGTCGTCGTTCCATCACCTTGTAAAAGGAGAACTTACATCTATCTCAGAGTCTATCAAAAGGACCGGTGAACGGTATTCGTTCAAACACTAGAACTCGAGTTGCATCATTAGTTCAGAATAGATCTTGTCAAATAGAGAGAAGATACTTTGTCAACCAAACGATGCTTCATGCAGTGATGGTTGAATGGTGATTAAATTCATATCTCATTCAGATGACCCATTTCCCTATAAATACTCTCGAAACCAGAGTGTCCGAACGCCATCCTTTGAAACCCACCCTCACCCCCACAACACTCTGTTCACGATGGCTTGACAAATTTCAAAGAGAAAACCTGTATCCACCAAGAACAAAGGTAACAGTTTTTTCTTTACTCTTGAATACTTAAATAAAAACCCTCTCATCTTGATTTTCTCTAATTATTCTTCACAAATCTTGGCTCTATTCAAACCCTAGACACTTTATGCTTTTTTTTTTAGAGGTCACTTGTCCAATAGTGATCACTTCCCAATTTTATTAAAAAATATCACTTATGGCAAAAGAATAACGTGGCAAAAAAATAAAACACCTAAGATTTTGCAAAATAAACAAAACTCTTGTGCCAACAAATCCCAAAAAGAAAACATCTCTCATCATCTAATGTATGGAATGCCAAATTTATCCATGCGAATGAGTCTCCGAACATTTCCTTGTGAGGAGGTAACGTCATCATAATTAACGCCTTGGGTGCTTTGCTTTGCCAAAAAATTTATCACCATATTAGCTTATCTTAAAATATGTTGAAAGCAAACATTTAACTCACCAACAATCTCTTTCACTTCCTCTCAAAAATGCCAAAGAAAGTAATATTTGCACACTCCCGATGCTAACCAGCCAACTGTCACCGTTAAATTCAATTCTACCAATATATCCCTCAAACCCAATTGCCTACACATCTGAAGCTCATCAAGAAGAGCTCTACACTCAGCTTTATGCTTCAATATGAATCAAAATCCATCTAATGATGCTTATTCTTCTTCTATTTTTATATGTTTCTCAGTATTGCATAGGTTGTGTTGTGATATTTGGGTTCCAACGTGTTTTTTAATCATGATTTGTATTTGAGGAAGCTCTTTGTTTTGCCTTTCAATATTTTATTCTCCCTTTCTCAAATGTTGCATACCAATTGTTTGAGAAAATACTCTCACTCACCACGACCACTTCATTTGTTCTTTGCTTTAGGCCTTTCTTCTCACATAAGATTTAGATCATTCATGGAGCCTGATAACGCTTGATATACATCACTCTTGTCATTATTTCACAACCATACTAGAATTATGGTTTGCAATGCCTTTATGTATGTACAAATATAGTGGACACTAACACCTTATTTTTACGAAAATATGTTTGTTGAAATCTCCCTTGTACAGGTTTGTTTGGATAAGAGTATAGTGCATCATATTTGACTTCCAATATCATTTTATCTTAATTTATCAATTCTAGCACACTAACTGTTTCACAACAACCTCTCACTCAACCCTAGGAATTGATTTATTGGTTCGACTTTTGCTTCTTGTCTTTCAATACAATATTATTCATTCCTATAAGTACATAAGTCTATGATATTCATGACTCATGTCATTAATTCACAAATCTCTTACTGCATTAGATGTAACTCAATTTCACAAGCATATATATGTTGTCACATTCAACTATAAGTTAGGATTTGTTCTCCTGATCTCTCAAATTTAAGACATTCTTCCCATACATCGTTATATACAGTGATGGCTAGACCGAAAGGTAAACACATCAAGATGACTTCTGGTAAGTTGAAAAAATAAAAAACTCAAGTCGAACCCTCTTCAACCACAGGCAGTGATATTGGTACGAAGTTCAGGGATCAAGAGAGTGAGAAAGCGTACTATGACAGGTTCTTGAATCGACCCATTATAGGTGAATGGGTTGTTGAGCTATCTAATCTAACGGATTAGCCTTTTAGCTTTATACCACAGATCTTTCAATACCAACATTGGAAGTAGTTAACTTCTGAACTAAGATCGATCTGTGTTGAACTTGTTCATGAATTCTATGCTAATTTCATCCTATATCGAGGATCCCCTTACATTTACTACATTTGTTAGAGGCATTCAAGTTGAGGTAACCCCTAAACTTATCTCCCATGTTATTGGCATTCCTATAATAGATAATCCTACATACCCCTATCTTATGGAGAATGCTCCCTCAAAACTGGTTATGTCAACGAAGTTTGTCCATATAGATAAGCCTCGTTATTGGTCCACTCAAGATTGTTCGTTCAGTTTGGCTGATATGTCAAATCCAATACATTTAGTTGTACGGATACTTTTTTAAAACATCTATCCTATCAACCACTGATCTAACATTAATATGTAAATAGAAGTGTTCCTTTATGCGTTGCTCAATTGTGAGAGTATATTTATTTTCCATCTTTTGCCATTGGCATCATGGAAGGGGTCTTTAACTAGAAATCTGAACTTCACTCCATTATGGTCAAGTTACGGGAATGTCACTCATTTATGAAAGTGCGTCATATCGTACTTCAAGACCAAGTTCAATGTGATCATGACCTTCTGGTGCAAACACATAATGATGTCCAACCAATTTTGCAGTGTAAAATCCAAGATGAGAATAATGATGATGATTGAGAATAGTGTGGTTATTTTGAGTTTGGTTTCTATATGTTGGCTAAGTATTGAGAAGTTCAATTTTATGTAACAAGTTACATTATTAGTGTGGGATCTATTTTAATATAATGCAGGACTTCAATCTATTTTCCACGTTGTTCTATAAGTTGATATTTAGATAGAAGGTAGAATAGTGTGTCTCCATCAAATGAGTAAGTGGTTCACTCAATACCACACTAAAACATAGAGTAGCTCGAAAATAAATACTCATACAATATATAAGTAAGGTTTTGCATAAATACCTTACAAAATCTAGTCACGAGATACACTCGTTAGGCCTGGCCTTGTCTCAAAACTGCATACCATTATCATTACCATTACCACTATCGAAGTTATCCTCAATGACCAAGTCCTCTTCCTCATCCTTCCAATCTTCATCGCTTTCTTGATCATTAATTTCATCACTGGGTTCTGCATGAATATCACCTTCTAGGATGACAAATGCATCAATATAGACAAGTGCTACATCTTCTCTACATAATGGAACGTAGTTAGCCACTATGGCAACAGGGGTTGGATACACAGATGAAGACTCGATTTCTTGATACACCTAGGCTTGTTCTTGTTCAACAACAGATATTTGTTTAGGAAACACATCATAGACATTCCTCCCGAAAATTTTTTACACTACTTTCCAATGACTTCCCAATCTAGCATCATCGAGATAGAAGACTTGTTGCGCTTGGGATGCCAACACAAATGGGTCTTCCCTATACCATGTACGAGATATATTGATACTAGTACAATGTGGATCCAGACGTAGTCCCCTATGATCACTAATGTCCCACCAATCACATTTGACTAGATATACATGACACCAACCCATGTAACGCAACTACAAGATATCTGTGAGCACCCCATAGTAATCATTTATACCTTCATCATGCCCCCCACTAACTACCACACCAGAACACTGGGTGTGATGGGTTGCTTCATAGTCTCTCATGTGGAACCTTGAATTATTGTTTATACAACCCAAATATGACACAACCCAATGGTTGGGAGCACAAGCCAATGAATACAATTGATCGAAAACATTGGTAAGAGCCAACTTACATTTTTTTTTATCTATTCGAAAATAAAAGATGGACTCGGTTAATATGCTAATATTTATTTATAGCATGTTAGTAAGTAAATGCTATATAGAGGTGGTACAATCTTTGCAAGGAGCAAAAAATAAAACTCTATTACTAACGTACACAATGTTTGAACCACTCGGGGAATTCTGTTTCGTGCCGGATGTCAACATTGAAAGTGAATTCTACAATAACCTTCGCATAGTGCTCGCTACAACATATATGAAACACTTGTAAGTACATGCCAACTTCCATCATACAATTTTTTAAAGAATTTAGAAACAGACCAACACAAAATAAGTTAGAGGAAAATCTCACTTAATGTAGTCTCCAAGATCCGTGCAATTATTGAGAACATACCAATGGACTTTTTGAAAAAGTTTAGAACATAAACGGTATGACGCATACTGTCTTAATGGATGCACACGTTGAGAGAAGATAGAAATTGTTGGGGCAGAACTTTGTTGAACAATATCCATATTCCGTTCTTGTCGATTAAATCTAGTCTCCACATCATTAAGGTACTGGGAGCAAAATGTCAAGCACTCCACATGAATGTATGCATCAGCAATAGATCCTTCTGGATGGGCTCTATTCCTCACATAATGTTTAAAATGTCCAAGATATTTTTCAAATAGATACATCCATCAATACTGAACTGGACCTACTACCAAAGCCTCACGCGGTAGATGAGTTGCTAAATGTACCATTATATCAAAGAAAGCAGGTGGAAATATTATTTCTAATTTACAAAGAATAACTGAGATGTCACATTCAAGCTTATTCAAGATGTCCACATTTAAAGTTCGTGCGCAAAGTTTCCGAAAAACTGTACTCAATTAAGTTATTGCCAACATTATATCTTCAAGTAAAAACTTGCCAATGGCAACTAGCAATAGCCTTTGTAAAAGGACATGCAAATCATGACTCTTTAGTTTAGAAATCTTACAATCAACTTCGTTCACGCATCTTGATATATTTGAGGCAAATCAATCTAAAAATTTAATGGATTTCAACCATAAACAAAAACTCTTCCGGCCTTCCTCCACCAACGTGTAATAAGCAGGCCTCATCAAAAAGCGACCACTATGCTCCTTCAGGTATAAGTCTTTCTTTTATGCCAAGCCTCATCAAATCCTTCCGAGCCTTGATGGTGTCCTTTGTTTTACCCTTAATATTCAAAACGGTTCCCAAAACATTGTCACAAATATTTTTCTCAGTATGCATAACATCCAAGTTATGTCTCAACATTAAGGTTTCCCAATATGGCAATTGGAAGAAGATACTCTTCTTTGTCCAATTCAACTCTTGGGGTGAATGTTGCCTTTTTTGGATAGTTTTGTCGAATGGTACTTCAGACAGTCTCATGAGTTGTTGTAATATATCATGTCCAGATAAATCCGTTGGAGCCATACCATGCTTTTCCACACCATCAAACAAGTCAGAATTGAGTAACCAACTATGATCCCTTGGTAAGAATCGACGATGGCGCATATAACAGTGTTTTCCACCATATGTCAACCATTCCGAGCCTGTGCATGTCCATATTGTCTCAATCCATATAGGAGTCAAAGTCAGGCGCTATTAATCGTGAATATAAATGTACTGTAAAACAAGAGCAGTAGGTAAATCTCAGCTATTGTATTCATTATTCCATGAGCAAAAATAGTTGTAATACAATAGAAATTTCTCCATAGGAATTGAAGAAGTCATAGGGGTCCCCTGGAGGAGGCTTACCTTGAAGCTATATGATGCAGGACTAGCCTGGATGCAAGAGAGTATTTTATATAAACAACAGATTTTGGTAATGAGTCAGATCCAAGAATGGAAAATAACCCAAAGAAAATAAAAAATTAGCAAGCAACAACTTGGCTCCTGATTGAGCATTCACACTATTAATACCTTAATAAAGGGTAAAATGAAGTAAGTAAGAAAATAAAGTCTTGAAGGAAAAACATAGCACTAAAATGTGTTTTAACTTTTTTGGAACGAATTAATTTCATTGTAATTAATTCATTTGCAACGAAATTAGTCTCGTTGGTAATATAGATTTACACATTAGCAACGAAATTATTGCAATCGTTGCTTAGCTTATGTTTGCAACAAAATTATATGGTTGGTAAAGTGTATTTGCAAGGAAATGATAACCATTGGTAATTAATCTTTCCAAGGATAGAATATCGTTGGTAAACTGTTTTTGCAAAGAAATAATTCCGTTGCTAACATGGTCTTGCAAGAAAATTGTATCATTAAAAATTTATTTTTGTAAGGAGGAGGATGTCTTTGGTAATTTCTTTTTGTAAGGACATGGTATCGTTACTAATTTCTTTTTGCAAGGAAATAAAGGCTTTTTGCAATGGAAAAATGTCGTTGGTAATGAATTTTTATTATTCTCCTACTATCATTTGCAAGCAAATGAAATGGTTGCTAAAATGTTTTAGCAAGGAAATTAACTCATTGGTAAGATAGTTTTTGCAACGAAATCATATTGTTAGTAATTTAATTTTAATTCCATTCTTTTTTTTCTTTTTCTTTTTTTTGCAAGAAAATTGAAATTGTTGGTAATTATATTTTAGCAACGAAATCCTACCGTTGCAAATGATGATACCAACGAAATGTTTTCGTTGGTACTAAGACATTTGCAACAATTAAATTTCGTTGGTAAATGTTTTACCTGGGTTACCATTTTGCAACCAATGTCTCCTAATTTGCAACGAATTTCCTTTGTTAGTAAAAAACTAATAGTTTGCAACAAATTTGTTTCGTTGGAAATGAGTTAGCAACGAAATTATGTCGTTGCTAATTAGGCTAACTGAGTTGCAACAGAATGAAATCGTTGCTAATGTGCGTTTTACTTTTTGCAATGAAACTAAACTGTTGGTAATGGGTAGAAACTTTTTGCAACAAAACTAAACTGTTGGTAATGGGTAGAAACTTTTTGCAACGAATCAATGTCGTTGCTATTGTCTCAAAATTGTTGCTAAATGAATTGGCATTCCAGATTCGAGATTTTTTACAATGACTATTTTACGAGGAAATTTTTTCATTGCAATTGGATCCATTTGCAAAGAGAAATGGAGTTTCGTTGCAAAAAGGGTATACTTTAGCAAGGAAAAAAAATTCCGATGCAAATAATGGTTGCAAAAACCTACTCTTGTTGTAGTGTGATCAGGTGTATTAATATCCTTTGGCGTACCGGGCGGGTCATGTTGTGTTTTTCATGGATTTTTAAGCAAGCAAGCAAGCAAAGGTGTATTTGCTGAAGCTAGAATTGATTGGAGATTAAACAAAGTGCAAAAGTTCTCGGCCCTTGTCTATTATATTGGTTTTTTCTTTCTTAGCTTTACTTGTATTCACAAAAGTTCAGAACACACCATATATATATTGTCACAGCTAGCTGCTGGTGTTAATTGACTGATGATTTATTACTTCTTGATGCCTATCTCTTGGAGACTAATCAACCTAGCTAAGAGTTGGCCTGTTTGTTATTTATCATATTTACCCTGTTAAGCTTTTACCATTTAAGTTTAAATATACTTCTTTCATTCTAGTTGAGATCTCCAAGACACATTTTTATCTCATGGTAATGCAATTACTGTTGCCTTATTGCCATGTTAGAGTGATTTAGTACTATCTCAGTTCGATGTATTCCATGGGGAGTATGGTTTTTCCAAGAGTTGGGGCATTTTTCTGTATTATATTTTGGAAAAGTTATAGGTACGTAACTCCTCCAAACCATCCCCCCTTGTATAATTTGACCTTTGAACTTTCATTGTGGCATTTTCATTGTAATATGCACTTTCCATTCTTTTTTAAGAGCTGAAACGAATTATTCTTAAATAATAATGAATGTGACGAGGAAATATTTTCATGGCACATTATAAAAGATGTGATAGTTTGAGAACATTGAGTGTTGTATTCTTTATTGTGTTGAATATTAGGTTAGGATATGAGTTGGATGGAACTGTGGGGAAGGCGAATCCCACAATCTAAATTTTGCAAAATCAAAATACCAGAGTTAGTGGCAAACATTCCAACAAGAGGTACCTATCAGATTATAAGACATGTTAAATCAAGTGAGATATGATACTTGAACAGTGGTAGCCGCCCATAAATATCTAATCAAGCATTCTAAAGGAGAGATTTTTTTTTTTTTTTTTTTGCCTCAACCATCTTGTACATTGGGAGATGCTGAGGAATATTGGTGGGAATTGTATGGCCTTTAACCCCTGGCAATGCCAAACCCAGATATTTGTAGAGTGAATAACTTGAGTTGATGTAGAAAATAAGTTTTATTGCTAGTTCAATTTGGGAACTGAATTATGAAGTTTGACCACATGCAAAGATGATGAGAGTTGAATGTGTGATTAGGATGGGAAGCAAAGTCAATGATCGTTTGAACTGTGAAAAAGCCACCAAAATCCTGTCGGGGGATACCTTACAATTATTCATTATTTTATTATTACTTTTCACCTGCTTTTTACTAATATTCAATATTCTATCATTACTTTTTCACTACTATTCACAGAATACCTGAGAATACCTCACCTCACTACCCAAACGCAACCGAAAAGGAAGGGCTCAAGTCGAATACTAATGGGATGATTGGGTTTGAGATGATTAACTTACTAAAGAAAATTAACGATTCAAAATTGTGAAACCAAAGGGGGAGGAGAAAGGAGGTGGGCAAGAAACGAAAAGAAAAATAGTCCTCCAAAATGACAAAGGACACCAGGAAAAATTGCATGGTTCTTAAGAGGGGGGAAATAGAAAACTTAATTATTTACCCCTGAAATTGTTTAATTTGGATAGGGGATCGTCCTGAACAGACATGTACATCGACTCCAACTCTCTGGATACTAGAATTGGCAGGGAGTGAAGAAACCAACAGAGTAAGGTAAATGATCTCTACATAGAGCCAAACTTCAGAATATGGAGACTGAAGAAGAAGAATAGTAGTCTTGTAAGAACTATGTTAGAAAACCCTGTTTGAAACCTGCAATAAAGAGTTTATCCATATCATTTCTTTACCAATTTATTCACCAACCTTCTCTTCCATTACACCACTATGCTTAAGAAAGTGACTGGCATTCAATGCAGAATACCATGCATGTATGTTGATTTTCTTTCATTCTTTCTTCTTAGATTTTTCGAGTTTATAAGCTTATCCAAGGTGTAACTAAACCTGGGTGCATGATGATCATTAAGTATAACTCAGGGTCTAACTAGGTTAAAGCAGTTTAAGGATTGGAGAGATGACTCTTTTTCTTTTCCAGCATGTACTAGACTTCAGTCTTCATATGTGAGCTTTGAGGGACAGACAAACCCACTAATGGGATTTTGATATACACCCCAAATATCAATCCAAGTTAAAAATCTTATCTTGTTTTTGTACTAGATACCATAGAAAAAGGCACGTTTATTTCCTAACAATCTCTGGGTATCTATAAATTTATCAACAAGATTATCTCCAAAACTATTGTCCAGCACTTCAGGCACACCATTCCTATAACGCATCACTTCCTACAACAATTAACTGCTCTCTTGTAGCAATATTGATGATACTAACATTGCTCAGGAGCATCCGCACTCTGTGCAGAAAAGAAAAGATGGAATTCATCTTCATCTCCTTGTGTTTTTTTATGCATGAAAATGGGATATTTTCTCCACAACAAAGGCCGTCCTATCAACTTGTAACAAATCATCATAAGAAACCATATTGCTAGTCCTTTACTAAATATTATGCTCTAGTGGGAGTTTACATGGAATTGCTGGACTTTCCACTACCGAATGTTGTCTTGAGGTACGGGATAGGCGTACAAATTTTCGGCACTTTTCTTCAATAAACATCATTCCCAATGAAAAGTAGAAATTTCCCAATCCCAATTCAAAAAAGAGCACATCATGAAAAGAGAGAAGGAAATCAAATCAAAGGTGTAAAGTGCCATTGCTAGATATTTTGATTTTGGATATATGAATGAATGCAAACAAAAGGCATAATACGAGTCTGCTAGCCATGCGGAACTCTTGAATGATTACAATGAATGTGTTATAATCTCTATCCTATAATGATATCTCAGAAAAGAGAAAAAAGGTTTGCTCAATGCCAAACCCTGTTGTAACTACTTTTGAACATTTTCAAAAACTAAAGAGTGTCGGATCGTGAGCTACCAAATTAATTGAGACGATCAAATCTTTTATAGTATTCGCCAGCCCACCCTACACACCTGTTTTAGAGTAGCTGTAAAAGCAATGTTAAGGCGGCTAGAGGTTCAGATTGCAGCTTTGAGACTGAACTGCCAACCCACCCGAGTACAAGAAGAATGTGCTGATCTTAGTGCGACTAAAAACGACATATTAGTCTGTAAAATCAGAGCATCTAAGGTTAAAGCAAGGTCCCTTCTGTATTCCATTTTTATTATTATCTTTATTATTATTATTATTATTATTATTATTATTATGTGAGGAATGATGAACTAATTAGTCCGACGTCGTTGATTAAAAAGAAGTAACAAGAGATATTCAAAGCTACAGCAGTACGTGTTCACTCTTGAGTCATGGTATGATAATTTTAGAGAAAAGAAGAAAGATAAAAAAGGGTCCTTATTAGCTTCAAGAAACACAATGGAATCTGCATAGATACAACAACATAATGGCACATAATGAATGCAAACAGATGATGAAATGCGCAAGTCTTGCTTTTATGGTATACAATGCGTTGTTGAAAGATAATTTGATGAGATGAGTATAGTAGGCACTAGACAGGTGATTGAATTAGCAATTAAGATGGCTGTCCGCTTGTCAGAAAGACCTAGTAATTGCACAAGTGAGGAGTAAAATTTTCGGATTGTAATAAATTAAGATCGTATTGCTGACCTTAGCTAGATGCTTGCGTTTCTCTCATAGTCACATAGATATTGTGCTGCCATTTTATAATTCGTGACTGCAATGAAAGACTTGGCCTATTTATCTTGTTCATCGTAGTCTCCACGGGACCATTCTTAACCTTGAGTCTCCATTGGTTTATGCAAAAGAATAATTGCAGTTCCTATTCATCAACTGACCAGTAAGTAGTAACATTGACATGTCAGAAATAGGCATAGCTGGAAACAATACAAGGGGACGAATAATTTAAGGGAGACTAAAGCGCATCCAAACACCAAGAAACCAGGAAAATTATTTTCCAAAAAAGTTTTACAACGAAGCAAAGGAGCCTCAGTGTAATTTTTACTTACAAACTATCAAACAAATAAAGAACAAATTCACTGTGATGGCACAAAGAAAGAGCTGCACTATGAGATCCAGTTGTTGACCTTGCAGTCATCTAGAAAAAGTAACCTATTGAAACTAATATGTCTAATGCAAATATTAAACCCTGTGGAGAATTGGAATGCAGATTGATTATTCACCATCAATGGCCTCTCTCAGAACCTTAGTGTGCAGAAGCACATCCTATGCATTTCCTGGGATAAAAACTAAAACCAACTCATCTTTGTGTTTCTCGAACAATGCTGTCTATCTTTGGAAGTTAGAGATGCCATTCCACCTCCTTCGCCCATATCCTTAGAAAATATAAAGGGATACAAGAAATTACCCTTCTTGTCTTAGAGAAAAAGAGAACCAATGAAAAGCATAAAATCAAATCTTCCACCCAAGGAGACAAAATATTCATCAATTTGCATCAAGAGGCTTTGAATCATACAAAACCCACCATGAGTAGTATCACTGTTCCAATGACCACTAATTTAATAAATATTCCTCCAGGCCGTATACATTCAATGCAAGCTCATCAAATAGGAAGTAGTACTATTACTTCATTCCCTAACTGAATCTTATGTCAGAATTGATTTGAGCAACTCATTCCTTCACATAAGCCCAATTGCAGTTCGCTGGATCTTCTTAAGGCTCACACTACCACTGCATCATATGTCACACTACCTCGTACAGATATTTTAAGCCCATACTGCAGAGGGCATGGGATTTGGTTTTCCACATTTCTGCTGTGCAGTAGAAAGCAAGGATATAGTTTAGGTGTTACCTATGCTGTCTTTGGGGCTTCTGAGACTCCACATTGAAGTCTATTTGCTGAAAAACAAAAGAACAAGAAAAGAAACTGTCAAGTGGGTGTAGACAACAAAAGCAAATGATAATTTAAGCAATTGTAGTCCAATGAAGGACAAAAGCTTGGATTTATAAGCCTAGGCATCCAAAACAAGCAACAAGTAGCAAACTATCTCCTAGATTCAACATAAAGCACACAACAGATTTTACAAATAACCCAAAGCAGAAAACTGGAAACAGTAACAGATAATAGATGCAATGGCCCAAGAAACCAGATCAGAAGTAATGTCACAAGATCTCTCACAAAGACCACCAAAAAACGGAGTTTATATCTCTTTTTTTTTGTTGATCAGTACTATATCTTTGTTGCTAACACGTCAATCACACTGGCCCTAAACCAGCAACAACCATAAAAATTGTAGTGTAATGACAAGTGAAGAACGATTGTATAAAAAGACTATAGCAATCAATGGAAGCCATAAGTAGAAGCATAACCTCCAGAAGACCTCCAACAAAGAACAGTTCAGATAAATGCATGGTTTAATCAGAGGAAAGTTTTCACCTTTTTAATATCTTATGAGAAGCCCAGACCAGCATGACCTGATGATGAAAAATTCATCTTAAAGATCTCTGCAATAACACACTGAATACAATTCCAACGACACATGTCAATACGTCATATCAATATGAAGGGTCAAACTGCATCACCTTTGCTTTGTGACTGCAAGAATCTGCGTCACCTAATTGGAAAGGATTTAATAATAACAGTTCTTTTCACATTATTCTTATGCATATCTCTGGTGGCAATGGGTTAGCATCTCAAGCAGACATTTTACTTTCTACTGAGGGGAGTGAAGATAAAAACAAAAAGAGAGAGGAAAGATAAAGGATACATGTTATCCATAAACTAACTTGATAGCAATGAAATGAAAATCATACAGTGGGCAAAAAGGTAAAAACTTTCATTGAAAACTGTATTACAAAGGCATTTCCTCCTAAATATATTTCCAAGGCATCTAATTTTCTTCACATGCCAAGTTCAAGGTAAATCTTCCTTGCCTACTCTATGTCTCTCATGGCCACATAATGGGCCCGCTCTACATCAAAAATTACAATGAATAGCCCATGACTAATTTTGGAAGAAAACTGTTGCTCTGAAAAAAAAACAATGAGTAAGCTTTGAAAAAATGGCAAAAGGAAAGGATCTATTGGGATCCATAATTACATCCCCTTTTTTGTAGGATTGTTAGACAGCAATATCTCTATCATATCTCAGACAAAATGGTGAGTAGGGTATTCATGCTCATATCCGTTATAATCATAATATAGCCTTTCGCCCTGAGCTATATCACGAGTAGCAACCAAAAAGACTCGGCATTCACCATTAACACTGTATCTCACACATTTACAATTCTGCTTCTTCCTACCTTCCCTGCAAAGAATCGGATTCATTTTAAGCAAAGGGGATTTAAATAGTCTCAACTCAAAGGTAAAACTTAAAACAAGGAAACAAGAGAATTTTATTTTGTGGAGTTCATTGGAGTTTACAGTGGACAAGCTGGTTTGTTCATAAAGAAAATTTTAGCCCAAAAGCAATCTAAGAGGTCGCATAATTAAAACTATAGAATATAGATTTTTTTTTACTCGGCCAAAATGTGGACAAAATGAGTTAGGTTGATCGGGCTTACAGAGTGTGATTGTTAATGCCATTGATAAAGCGTGCAATGTTCCCACGTTTATCAGGGCAAACAAGCAGACTTTTAGATGGGTCGGTTGCCAAGATAAGGGTCATCATACTATCACAATCATCATGTTCCCGGTTCTTAAGATAATCCACGTCGCCTGTGTACTCAGCAATAAATGTCATATCCTTAATCTGACCATCAGCCTCTACTGTAAAACTACATCACAAGATCACAATGAACCTACTCAATATGCAGGTATGATAGACAGTTGTGAGGTCTACAAAAGAGTTCAAGATAAAGGTACCCTTCACATGAATCAAAAACTACAATAACGGGAGGACATTCGCCTCTTTTACACATAGCTCTGCACTGCTCCAAGGTCTCAGTATCTTCTTTGGATAGAACCTAATAGAAAAGGGGAAAACTATAACTACACGCTAGATGGTAAAGCTAATTACCACTTTCAAATGGGAAACAAAAGTAAAAGAGAATTTCTAGTTCAAACCTGCATTCCACCACTTTCAAACTTCGCCTGATTTGCTGACCTAGGAGCCATGCAAGGCATGTAAGTGAGATCATCACTGAATTCCATCTGCAGTGCTGTTAAGGCAGAAGCAAGGGAACTCATTTGTTTCAGCCTTCGGGCAGGATCTTCTGATGGAATATATGGTAACAGTCTCCTCCTTTTCTTTTGCAAAACCAATGATCCTGAACGTCTCCTGCGCTTCCTAGCATCTAGAAGCCACTAATAAATATAAGAAAAGCATCAATTGCAATCATTAATAGTGATCAATGCTATTCATTCAACAAAACCGGCTTTACCAACTTCAAATTTCCCCATTCCCAAGCAGTCTCATCTACTTTTATTAAGATAATAAAAAGAAATTTCATATTTGCTAAGATATCAAGAAACTTAGTTAAAATCTTGTCATCAAATTATCATTGTTAAACACTAATTTTTGCAGCCAATTTGGAATTGCTATAAACTCTAAAAGCCTATCCGGAAGAAGCTATCTAGAGACCTTTCTGCTTCATTGAACCATATAAAAAACATTACTACTCTCATGTATCTTATAACCCCCAATCATATGCACACCCCTTTTCTCCTTGAAACTGAACACAATATTTATATCATGTTCAATCTTGTGATGAAAGAATATGATGCTGGATTCGTTATGTGATGGATGGATTCATCGAGTTTGCAATTCGCATAATAGTTAATTGCAAAAAATAAACTTTGCACCGTACAACTACCAAACATTTTACATTTTTGCACCCCAAACAACCAAAACTAGCATATTGCACCCTCAAACTACAAAAAGGTTGCAATGTGTACCCTTTGTTAAGAACTGACCTTCATGATTATATTACATCACCGATTTTTTATTCATCTTAATGGCCATAATTGGATGACCATGCTATTTTTCAATTTCGGTATATTTTTTATTGGTAAAGAAAATTTTATTGATCATAAGAATAGGCAAGAGCCCAAGTATATAGGGGATATACAAGAGCAATGCCTAAGCATGCTATATTTTCCATTTTTGGTATTTCAAAGTGTAATGTGTCAATTTTAAAAAATTTTGTGCAAAGTGTAAATTGCCTAGTAGTTAGAGGGTGCAAAGTGTATTTTCCCTGAGTTTATTTAATACTGCACTCTTTCAATTGAGTTTGAACTTAATGAAGCTCCAAAAGCTTCTTCTTCTTTTTCTTTTTGTTAACTTCTTGGCCTATAAAATGCTCAGAGGGTCATATGATTTTAGTGGTCCAAAGGAAGTTGTCTTTTCCCGTTTATTTATTTTTTCAATGGAAGCACAGGATGGGTTTTCAAACCAAACGAGGTGGCATTGTGACCCTTTAAGGAGACCAACAAATGCCATACGACAAGGAAAAGTATTAGAGGAAAACAAATGTATACTAGACCCCCTAACCTTTTAAGGCATAGGGGCATGTTATGTACACAAATTGATACATGCATATGCACCCACATGTAGAGGGAGAAAGATTTCTATTGGGAAAAGTAGATGCTTAGCTACAAAAGCAAAAATGCCTATGAGGTTAAAGTTTGATAATATGATGTTTCGTAGTATATATTATCCATGAACTATAGTTAGGTAATTCTCATGTATACTCCGTGTGTACTTGGGCTTTGCCTATTATTATGAATAAAATTTCTTGATTACCGATAAAAAAAAACATATATATTATCCATGAATCCAGTAATTGAATCAAGGAGTTGAAGTAGGTCATGAGGTTAATGCTTTTCAAGTTTGTGAATAAACAGTACATTTCATACACTATAATACGACAGGTTGATTGACTAGAATATATTATCCTACAATTAGGATCGTATCAAAATGAATTATTACTCATTTAATACAAGACCTCAGAGAGCTCCATATATTACTTTTCGGATTTGGTAAGGAATAATGCGAATGAAAACGCCAAATATGATAATTAGCTGAACTGAGATTGTATCCCACCATCATCCTCGTTGGTTGATGATTGGAGGGAGAAATACCCCCATTATATACCCAAACAAAGGACTGTGAATTTTTTATTTTTTATTTTTTTTAAAAAGTGTCATTTCTATCCATAGTTCCTATCTAGCAAATGCACGGAAACCAGCATTTCCAATTATGGTAAGAGTATCCTGCATCCTAAAGATCATTTCCATGCGAAAACTCTCCCAATGTGATTTACAAAATTCTGGAGATATTATTTTTAAAAAGAATTCTATTGACATGATCATTTTCCAAATACTCTTAAAAAACATTGTCTTTTATTCAAAATGTTAAATTGAGTATTAATAAGATTCTCCCCCTCAATTGAAGCAACTGGTTAGTTTCGTCTTCTCTTAGAATAAGAACCATGAACCCCGAAACAAGTTCAACTAAAATGGTTAAGAAAAAATTAACAATGATCGACTTCAATACAAATTATTAAATATCAAAAATAAAATCACGAAGAACAAGGGTAGAGGTAACACAAATTTCGATGACAATGACGAAGACAATGATTATGATGATCTCGAAAATAGATGAAAGCAATAAAACTTTACCTAGAGGGGACGAAAATTTGTCTTTCTTATCACAGCACTTCTGAATCCGAAAGAAATCGATAATCTTTTTCTGAGAGAAGCCTAATAATACAAGAGAAACGCAAACCATTGTCGCATTTGTCAATCAAAGAACACAAAAAGGATAACCAAAAAAGGCAGAAACAAAGAAATCCCTACTTCTTACTCTTCTGCGGTCAGAGCACTTGGGGCAAAGCCAGGATCCGATGGGAACTCTTACGACGATCGGGCGCACGCATTTCATGTGGAAGCCTTTGTCGCACTTGTCGCATAGGAGAAGCTCGTCGGGACGGTCGCCGGAGCCGCATTGCTCGCAGCTGACGCTGCCATAGTCAGCTCCATCCACCACGGCGTACCGGGCCCTCGCCATTACCTCTTCCATCGACTTGAGCTTCTTCGGCGTCGGGGACAATGGCGAAGACGGCAGGCGCGGCGCCTCAGTTCGTCGGAGCGAGCCGCTAAAGCGGATGAGCCGTTTAGCCGAGGATGATGAAGTCGCCGGAGCCATGGGTGCGATGAAGGGGACCGGTGAACCGGTGTTGTGGGAAATGGTCGAGGGCAGAATCGGAATTCGAGGATGTTTATAGAGCGGCTCTGTAATAGAAGACCGGAAATGGTGTCAAGTTTCAACGTGTTTTTTTTTTTCTTTTCTATTTTTTTTAGTCCGTCCCTGTCCCTCTCGCGCGGAATTGGAGAGGAAGGTTGTGGAGTGCTACGTGGAGGAAGGTGGTTGGTGGTACGGAATGTGAGCTTTTTTTTTTCTTTTCTTTTTTTCTTTTTTTTATAGAAAAGGAGCTCTTTATTAAAACGATTGAGAATGTAAAATAGTTTTAGGGCTAATTAACATCCATCAAAACATTTGTCCTTGGTTAAAATCTATTACTTTTTTTATTTTTTTAAAAAAATTAAATCTATCTTAACTTATTTAATATATTTTAATTTAAAAAATCAAATACATCTCAACTTAAAAAAATTAATCTATTTCAATAATATTTACAAAATACTATAATTAATAATTCATCTCAACGTACTAGAAATAACAACTTTAAAGTCTCTGTACTAGCGAAGTAACGGATGTCATCATCACTGGTGGCGGGACCGGACATTTTTATGGGGCCAAATTCTATAAAATAAAATAAAAAATTATATTTAATTTTGTGGTAAATTGTAAGATAATAATTATATATAAAAATCTCATCTAAATAAAATCACCTAATTAATTTTAGAGAGTTTTTATTTAGGAAAATATATATATAATTTTTCATATACATGTTAAAATAAAATTCTAAAAAGCATAATTATTGTTAACACCGTGTTCACACGCCTTTGAGCCATGTTTCAAGTTTTTAGACTTTCACCTGCACACTTAAACAAACACAAAAAGTTGGAGGCCTAAATCGTGATCAAAGAGTCTTTGATGCCAAAGTCAATATATCTCCTTAACAACTTTTGCGTAAGTTTAGAGAGATTAGAGAGAATTATTCATACTTGGAGATCGACTTATATATCGGGTTTCTGGTAAGGATAACTCATCTTTACTTTGAGGAATTCGTGTCCTTTTCACTGTTCATTTAGTTAAAATCATTTGATGTGACGTGATTTCTGGGGCGACATTATTAATGCGGCGTGTAGCTTGAGGAATGGTATCATTAATACGGCATGGCTCTCTGACTTACTTTACCCAAAAGAGTTCCCTATTAAGCCTCTTCATGCCCAATGTCAAGAGATCACAGGTTCTCTCTCTTTCTTGCCCATCTACCTGTGTAGATTCCTGAGAATAGCCTGTCATCAAGGTGGTGTCAAGGCGACGAGTCCGATCTATCCCTACCGTCCACTTCCCCTATGCGTGAATTTTTTCGTGTGTGGGTTTTGCTCGTAGGCCGAGTACTCTGTAAGGATCCGCTGACTCCTTTTAGAGGAGGGTTGTTGGGCCTCACTGAGCTTGACTGGACTCTCTGATTTACTTCCTGATGGCTCCTCATAGGCTTGTTTTAAGGGCCGATAGAGGGAAAAAAACCCTCCTTACACTTATCATCCATTTTACTTTCTTATAATAGTCTTTCATGGAATAATATTCATTCATTGTCAATTTTTGTAAGGGTAGTGCTACTACGTTGCCCAGGTTTTACATTGGTGTGTCCCTTAGTGTAAATTATACTTTTCTTTTATTTTACCTTTTCTTTTCAACATTTTTTAAACACCTTTAAATATTAAAAAAAAAAAAAACCAATACATTAGTCACTCCTTAACCATTAAATAAAATAAATAATTTAAAAAATAAAATAAAATACATAAACAATCAAATTGAGGAGACAAACTCAAACGGCATAATATTATTTTCTTTTTGTAATGATATTTTTAGAAACTTTGTTCTGAATAAAAACTAACAGAAATTCTGGAGAATACATAAGTGTATATATATATATATATATTTTTTTTTTTGGGGGGGGGGGANCCAATACATTAGTCACTCCTTAACCATTAAATAAAATAAATAATTTAAAAAATAAAATAAAATACATAATCAAATTGAGGAGACAAACTCAAACGGCATAATATTATTTTCTTTTTGTAATGATATTTTTAGAAACTTTGTTCTGAATAAAAACTAACAAGTGATTTCTATGTATATACAGATTTTAAGAAATTCTGGAGAATACATAAGTGTATATATATATATATATTTTTTTTGGGGGGAGGGAAGGGGGGGGATTTATACATAGAATTTTGATAAATAAAAATAAAAAAAGTAGAAGTGTTGAATTATAAAAACTTTTTGGGGCCGTATAAGGTGGTTCCGCCACTGCTTATCATCATAGATCAAACTATCGTAATCGAAAAAGTAGCTGTGACCATATAGTTTGAAACGGTTAGGCATATATGGATAGTTGATATTTGTAATAGAATACACCGTTGTCTCTCAAGTCCACATATCTTAACGAATAGACACTAATTTTGACATGAGTCATATGTTAAATGTTCTGAACGTTAAGATTACTAGGTATTATTATTATTATTATTATTTTATTGATACTAGATATCTAGAAAGAGTTAATATTTGCATCCGTCACTATTTCAACCCACACAACACACACTATTGTAAATTTGACCAAAATACCCTCTTAATAAATACTACTTTCCTTTCATTTCCTTTCACATTTCAAACTTTTCTGAATATTGAAGAGAGAGACAGAGAGACGGTGAGGGATGAGAGAGAGAGCTCTGCGATGAGAGAGAGAGAGAGCTCTGAGATGAGAGAGAGACGCGATGAGAGAGAGAGAGAGCTCTGCGATGAGAGAGAGACGCGATGTGAGAAGGAGGCGAGACGCGATGAGAGAGAGAGAGCTCTGCAATGAGAGAGAGAGCTCTGCGATGAGAGAGAGAGACAGAGATGAGAGAGAGAGCAGAGATGAGAGAGAGAGACCGAAAGGGATGAGAGAGAAAACGCTGGAGAGAGATGAGAGAGAAAATGCTGTTGAGAGAGAGACCGACAAGGATTTTTATTTCAATCAAAATGCACGGTTGAAAAACAGCCACGTAAAGTGTGTGTTGTGTGGGTTGCTACAGTTGTGAATCCCTATCAATACTCTATCTAGAAATAGTATCCCAATTAATTTAGCAGTGCATATATTCTCGACAAATTTTTTTTTTATAAATACATATTAAATAATTTAAAGAAACCTTTTCATAATTCGATAATGCCTAAAAATTATTTACATCGGATACTAGGTAAATACTTTCAATCAATTTAGCCCCAATAAGGCAATACAAGTAGGTGGGTCCAAGCTGAGCATATCAAAATGGAAGAACAATCATAATATTTTTCCTTCAAGGAGAACTTTGGTTCCACCACCTTCTAGATACTCTTTAAAATGTTTGTTTAATATGGCACTTCCACAATTTTTAACTAATCCTAAAGTGGAAGAAATATTTATAGATTAAGTCAGTTTGGATAGTGAAATGTGATGAGATGATTTATGAATAGTAATGAGATTATTAGTAGAAATTATATAAGATGAGATAAAGTGAGATGGTTTAAATTAATTTTATCTCATCTCTATATCCAAACGACCTCGAGACATTTAGAAAAATATTAATTATATTTAATAAAAAATTATAATTTTTTTTACAAGAAATTTTAAAATTTAAAGTAAAAAAAATTGATAAAATAAATCTTTGTAAATTTCTTATAAATACAATTATAAATACATACATTTTGTAATTACGGTTGTGGCTGTTTGATGTGATTTTTCAAAAAGATAACAGTTCAAAAGACGAAACAATTACTGTAGGTTAAGGAATAAAAGGTCTCATTACTCTGACATTAACTTTGGAATCGATGCAATATTAAAAACTAAAGGGTCCCACAAATGAATTCAATAACATGTAGGCTAAGAAAAAAAAGAAAAAAAAGACAAAGTTTCAAGATCATTGGGTTGCTACTATTGGATATATGGGTAGTCTATGTTTATATGACAGATTGATAGTATATTAGAAATGTACTTAATTATAAAAAGATGTCGTAAAATTAAATTTATAAATTAATATTATTTGATGTTTTATTTTATATAACAAAATTGCTTTATATATATATATTTTTTTTTTGTACGGATGTCTAGCCTTAATGCCCCCAAACAAGGTCAGTCCTTGTTTTGCTTGCCTGGTTCATTAATCCACATCACAATAATTTTCTAAACACGTTTTTCCTTTTCTATTTTTATTTTTGTTTTTCTCAAGTCAACGGAAGTTGCTCAGAGTCCACCTACAATCACTTGTCCTCATCTGGATTGTCCAATATTGAATTTGACAATTATATTCACATAATATATTTTATAATAATAAAAATATTTTTATAAAATATATAAATATGTAATATATAGTAAAAAGTGACGTGTTTATCATTTTTCTATTGAATTTTATTTTGAGCAGCGGGCAAGTTGGAAGCTTTGCTCATTTCCTCTCCCTTTCGTCTCTCCATCGGCAAGACCAAAGAAACCTCTCTCACCTTAATCCCCCTTTCTCGATCTTTCCATCTTCACGATCCACTCAAATCAGCCGGCGAAGAAGATGAACCAGCCGGACCCAAGACAGCCGCCCAAGAAAGAGGTCCAGCTCCAAGGCCCCCGACCTCCTCCTCTCAAAGTCAGCAAAGACTCCCACAAGATCAAGAAGCCTCCCCCACACCCGCCGCCCAGAGCTCCGCCCCATGCCCAACAACAACAGCAACAACCACAGCAGCCTGTTATTATCTACGCCGTCTCTCCCAAGGTCATCCACGCCACGGTCTCCAACTTCATGTCCATCGTCCAGCGCCTCACCGGCCCGTCTTCTTCGTCTATATCTCCGTCCCGCGCCGGAGACCTCTCTCCCGCTGCCAGGATCGCCTCCATCGAGAAAACCAGCCCGTCGGAGAGAGAGAGAGACAGAGCCGGCAACGCTGCCGTGGTTATGGATATGGTGGAAGGAGAGGGATTAGTAGAACTGGGTCAGGCTCATCCGGGGATATTATCTCCTGCGCCGGCGACTTTGGCTCCAATTCCCGATGGTTTCTTCTCTCCAGTAAATGAACCGCACAGCTTTCCTACGTTCCACGATCTGAGTCCGTTTTGGCATAATGGGTTCACGGCGAGTCCTTCGGGGTTTCTGTCGGCTCCTTTGATTTCTCCATCTCCATCTTCGATAGACTTATTCAACATTTTTTCGGACTTTTAAGGCTTTAGACCTGTGCCTCCGTGCTTTGGAAGGAAGAAAAACCACGAAAACGCCTGCAAATTTCTCCGTACCAAAGTGGTAAACTTTTTTGCATTGACTGACTTTTGGTGGAATCAAAATTTT